>JAWQFJ010027243.1:22500-27500 GCA_034096865.1 Theodoxus fluviatilis
TCCCTCAAAGCCAATCTTAACTGGTGCATTATCAAACCAAGGGAGTTGGAGGAATTTGCCAGAAATCGAGAACATTGGCGAGCCATGGTCCACCAAGCTGCCACCCACTTTGAGGAGGCCAGACGTCAAAACTCATCACCCCAAGAGAGCAGCGCCATCGACCTACACCAGCAGCGACCAAGTTCCAGTGTCTCCACTGCCACAGACTCCGCACCTCCAGACTGAGGGTGTGGAGCCATTTGCAAACTCACAGATGAATTGTTGTGCCGGAGCGCCTTCATCGGACACGATATGGGCCAACAAATAAGCAAGCAAGTGTGTGTGTGTGTGTGCGTGTGCATTTGCGTGCGTGTTTCTCTCTGTTGCTTAATGTTTCTCTTTAGGGTCAAGAAAAAAAACGATGGTGCAACGATAACTACTGCTTTTTAGGGAACGAAACTAGCTGGAATTCCTATTTACTTATGAATGATACAAACTGTTAATGATTTTCTTCCAGATAAATGCCCACCAAAATTCTGTCGTTTCAAGTCATCTTGTGTCCGTACGTACACACTTACTCCAGACAGCAATGCAGTGTAAAATATTCTAGTACATGTAACATTTGACATTCAGTTGTATGTCTTTTGCAACTACAAAATTTCTTCATAGCACAAGCCGGTACTTTTTTTTTCATTTTGCATGTCTACAGAAATGCTGTCTAGGTGATTTTTAGGTGCTTGTTCTACATTTCGTGACACGTAGGAATACTACAGAGTCCTGATTTTTTTCGTGAGATTTTTTCATTTTAACCAAAGAACTGGCCAGAACATATGAAACAGGACAGACAAGTCAGTTGACGTTTCGAGTTCTTTGGTTAAAACCATTAAAGCTATCCCGGGTTGCCTTCACTTATTATAAATTAAGTTTTCTGTCAATACTGGCGTGCTCCTCGACTAGTGTGTTTAGTTCTGACATAAATCGGTATGCACTGAGTTGTGTTGGTAATATTCATTTCGATGTATCACGAGCATTTTGTTCAAATTCTGTCACAATGATTTCCTGTCGCGAACATTTTGTGTATGATATAATACGCTTGAATAACAGATCAGTTAAGTACAATTTGGTCCAATAGTCATGATAAAGAGGACACGTTTTCATATGAATAGAACGTAACTTACGGACAATCCGAGTGCATGCTCACTAGCACTTTTGGGTGTCTCATCGCTCATAAAATCTCCCTTGCATTTTGATTCTTGCGTTTGTTTGTGTATCCGTCCGTTTGCACATTTACTGGTTCATTCATTCATTCGTTCATACACTCATTCGTTCGTTCGTTCATTCATTCGCGCTGCCTGATATTTCAAGGAAAATGTCCGAAGGGCTACAAGAAGCGTGGAAAAGTCTGTAGACGAAAGGGCTCGAAGCCGGGTAAGCCGAGTAAGTATATTATCTATTTCGAAAGTTATTGTTATCGCTTACCGACGTTAAACTCATTTCAATCTTTCAGGAAAAGCTGCAGTAAGTGACACTGGCTTGACATATATACTTTTGTAAACAATCGTATATTCAGTCGCTAATTAGAAAGAAGTGGAACTTCTCTACCCATTCACAACTCTGTGTTCCACGCCACCTACCTGTTAATATTGTATAGTAATTTCATTATCCATTTACACTCATCACTGGCGTGCTGTTTTGCTCAGGGAAATGTTCCAAGGGGTACTGGAGACGCGGACGATGCTGGCGGAAATCCTGGAAAAAACGTGCGTGTTTTCCTTTAGGTTTCCTCTCTTTCCGTCAAGGTGTGAGAGTGGTATTTGTTAAATTCCTGTCTTGTTTCAGCGAATACCACGTAACAATATAGATGATTTATGAGCGTTCGTGGAGTTGATGGGGTGAAGTGGGAAGCAAGGGATCGGGTGTGTGTGTGTGTGTGTGTGTGTGTGTGTGTTATGTGTGTGTGTGTGTGTGTGTGTGTGTGTGTGTTTGAGTGCATGCTTGCGTGCTTGCATGCGTATGTATGTGCGTGCGTTCGTGCGTGCGTGTGATACTGTTTGAACATCATTGTAACATTCCTTTATTGGGCTGTGTCCTCTTTTCCCTCACTCTTTAATTAAAAGGCTTAAAGACCACTGTTATACTGACAAATATTTTAAAATTTTTCATTTGTCCTTTTGTTGAATCTCTTTAAAGCTCCTTTGCATTCCAGCTTTGTATTTACACTTGTTGCCTTCGTATTAAGGACGATGCCCCAAGGGAAAAGTCTGTAGACGAAAGGGCCCGAAGCCGAGGAAGCCGAGTAAGTATATTATCTATTTCGAAAGTTATTGTTATCGCTTACCGACGTTAAACTCATTTCAATCTTTCAGGAAAAGCTGCAGTAAGTGACACTGGCTTGACATATATACTTTTGTAAACAGTCGTATATTCAGTCGCTAATTAGAAAGAAGTGGAACTGCCCTACCCATTCACAACTCGTATTAAGGACAATGCCCCAAGGGCTACAAGTGGCGTGGACACTGCAAGCGTATACGCAAGATGAAACGTAGGAATTGCTCTCTCCCTTGCTCCCATAATTGCACCTGCCTGTATTAAGCGTTGGCTTTCCTTTCAGCAAAGGCGACCTCATGTGATACTTTTGTAAGACACACTGTGTATCATGTTGTTATAATTTGTATGCCCTTTCACAGGGTTTGCAATATTTCTTTTTCTTCTGAACATACAGGTGAATAAACCCCTTCTCATGATCAATACATAAGCGGCAACTAACAGAAAGCAAAGAAGAAAAGAAGCATAAATTGGGGGAAAAAACTTTTGTTTTTGTTTTAAACAGTCCAAATACACATTGCTTCTGTCTCCATGAGCTATAACAACACAAGTTAAATTTGAAGGAAATATGGCATTAATTGCTTATGCCAAATGTGCACGAAGCACAAAACTTATATTTTAGAGACACACAAAAAATAATTTAAATATACTAGTATTCGTTACGTCTGATGCTTTCACATTTATTTCCGATTTCGTTTCACAGCACGTTGTCCCTACTACACCTTCAGAGGCAAATGCGTCAGTAAGTAATGCTGAACCTCAGATCAGTTCCTATTCCATCCAAGTATAGATTTGTTACGGTTCTGAACGGAAGTATTTTCTTCTCCAGATCCAACCGGAACAGAAAAGATCGAATTTTAAGTTGATATTATGAAACAAAAATGTTATTTTCCCATCCTTTCACTCTAGAGTACCAAGAAATCCTCATAAGGGTTTAAAAAAATTGGTGAGTGATACTTGTAATTTGAAAGCGGGACTAATATTGTAGATGTTGTAGATGAGACAATGAAAACGCCTTTCTACTCTTCGTTTCACACTTATTTTCCTCCGCAAGTAGAATGCCATTGCGACGTATTGCAGTTCACTTTGTCAGAAATTTCTACCAGTAAGTCTCCAATTGCAGCACTCCTTAAGTGAATTGGAGTGCAGTCAACCAGCACTAGCATGCGTAGGAACGAGATATCAGACATTCTGCCTTTTAGTTCTCTCTGGATCGGGAGAGTCTTCCTACACTACTCATAACGAGCGAATAATCAAATAGTCCTGACTTACTCATGTTCCAACCCCCAAAAATACTTTGAGTAATTAACTGGCTTAGCCTACCGAGGCTCACAAACTGTAAAGTTCTATCCATCCATCCATCCATCCATCCATTCATTCATCCATCCATCCATCCATCCATCCATCCATCCATCCATCCATCCATCCATCCATCCATCCATCCATCCATCCATCCATCCATCCATCCATCCATCCATTCATCCACCCACCCACCCATCCATCCCTCCCTCCCTCCCACCCACCCACCCCTCCCTCCCTCCCTCCCTCCCTTCCTCCCTCCCTCCCTCCCTCCCTCCCTCCCTCCCCCTCCCCCCCCCTTCATCCCATCCATCCCATCGCATCCATCCCATCCCATCCCATCCATCCATCCATCGTTTATCCATCCATCAATCCATCCATCAATCCATCCATTGTGTATCCATCCGTCCGTCCATCCATCATCCAACCATTCATCCATCATCTACCAATTCATAATTCCGCTTTTTAGTATCTATCTTGCCAACCAATCAATCTGCTTTCCAGAGAAATGCCCTTCCTACTGCATTGCTCGAAGACGTAGTTGCGTCGTGCGGAGAAGAGGTTCGTACATTGATTCAATTGCCTTTCTATGCTTAATTACTAACCCAAATCCGTGATGTTGAAGCCAGTGTGGTGCGGTATGGTGTGGTGTGTTTGTCTGCTTGTGTGTGTGTCCTTTTCACACACCGTAGTAAGCTGGCTGAGTCACATCCCTTATAGTAGTGAGCAGAGTAATGCGTATTCCGTTTGTGAACTTGGATGTTCCACAGAGATGAGACATTTATTCTTTAACTGCCTGATCTCAGGCAGTGTCTGAATAGGCGTGGTCTGCTACATACTTCTGAAAGGCACGTATCAACATTAATGCTTTTATCGGGAGAAGAAGTTTGTACGCTTGAAATCTACATTGATTATCATCATTATAAAATTTTCGCATTCGTTCGGCCTGGGAGCATATTTATACATTTGCACAATTTCTCCTCACGCTATTCTTCCATTAACTTTCCTTTTTATATTAGCGTTTACTTGTTGTCCTCATCATTTTCATGCCATGCATGTTCTTTTACGTAATTTTTTATTCAGTGGTTAAAGGGAGATCAAAGCTAAATTTTTAGAACGTAAACTTTTTAGTGATTTCTAATATCTCTAGTTCTTCTGAGATGACACGATCAAAATTTGAGTTTTGTAATGAACCAGGGCAGTTATGCTCCATCCCATTTCAAACATAGTCGAGAATTTGACAAATAGTTAAATCGCAAGTTTTGCACAGAAAATGGTATGTCCGATTGAGCATAAAAGCGGGTTTCAATCTTTACGGACGTTAGTGTTGTAGCAGAATGAGACGGCTACGTCCTAGCAAACATAATTTATATTTTCCAGGTTGACGATGCCGCATC
>JAWQFJ010027243.1:32500-85000 GCA_034096865.1 Theodoxus fluviatilis
TCCACTAGTGTGGCCCACCAGCCTGGCTGTTTTTCCCACACAGTTCTCCTCAGACGAGTCCACTAGTGTGGCCCGCCAGCCTGGCTGTTTTTCCCACACAGTTCTCCTCAGACGAGTCCACTAGTGTGGCCCGCCAGCCTGGCTGTTTTTCCCACACCCCTCTCCTCAGACGAGTCCACTAGTGTGGCCCGCCAGCCTGGCTGTTTTTCCCACACAGTTCTCCTCAGACGAGTCCACTAGTGTGGCCCGCCAGCCTGGCTGTTTTTCCCACACAGTTCTCCTCAGACGAGTCCACTAGTGTGGCCCACCAGCCTGGCTGTTTTTCCCACACAGTTCTCCTCAGACGAGTCCACTAGTGTGGCCCGCCAGCCTGGCTGTTTTTCCCACACAGTTCTCCTCAGACGAGTCCACTAGTGTGGCCCGCCAGCCTGGCTGTTTTTCCCACACAGTTCTCCTCAGACGAGTCCACTAGTGTGGCCCGTCTCTGGAAGCTTTTCCGATCAATTTCTACGCTAGGGCCATTATCCTACAAGAATCTGGCGTAACCGCTCAGACGTGAACTGTCGAACTAAAGTATGATCCTATTGACTCATTTCGAAAGACATTTTTGATATAATGTGGATTACACATACATATACATACCCTCATGCGTGTTTGCTCGCATCAATGCATGCACACATTTATTACCTTTAACTTGGCTCCATATACACATTTACTGGGCTTTGGCCTCTTTTACAATAACATTTAAGAACAATTGCTCCTCACACATGCAATCCTTGGACAAAGTGACACAACGACAGCACCATCATACCAATGCAATGCTAATGAAAGGTTCAATTTATTCTTCAACATTGTCCTAGAGGTGTCATCCACTAATATCTTAACGGAGTCCATCCCAGCTGAACAGTAGGCATCATCCTAAGTGTACCATTGGCAGTAGCTGCTTTGAAGACGCAAATATAGTGCCAGCGAAAGCGACACGATTATCACTCTGCTGTAAAACATGCACGTGCAGGTGTTGCCACTAGTAACTTTGGAAAACATTGAAAATATATGTGGGGGTTTTGCATTCACATGTACGACATATGAAATCCAATGTCTGGATTATTTTCAGATAAATGTCCAACTGGCTACGAGCGACACGGACATAATTGTGTCCGTAAGTATGGTGTTAGGGGGTAATGTCCAATGGGTATTTGTTTGAACTGTAAGTAACTTTTAATTAGTTTCTTTTTCACTCATGAGTTAAAAACAATCATGACACTCTGAATTCAGTATCTTTCAATGCAGCAATGAAATCGTTTCTCGTTCGAATAGTCTCAGTATGGTTCTTGTTTGTGACTCGGCTAGCGCATAATATGTGTGCTTGCAGTCACTTGCCAGTAGATTATTTCGTAATCCTCTCTTTGAACCAAAGATAATATGTAACGTGTTTTGAGACCAAACGTGAGTAAAGTGATTTTTAAAAAAGCTTTCGAAGGCGTCACATTTGCTTTTAGATGCGGAATGTATCTATCCTATGTAAAAACTGTATGCACATTTATTTCAGGCCGATGCAAGAATCTAATTATGGGCAAAGCTTGTGTCAGTAAGTGTCTTTTATCATCATTAAAAGAAGCGTATTGGTTCGAGGCGAAGCGGTCCATTCTACATTCAGTAAGTGCAGTCTTAAACACACTCCCACAATAATGTGGAGCACCTTTCCCTGTTATGAATCGGACGGAACCGGAACACACAAACGCACACACACACACGCACGCACGCACGCACGCACGCACGCACACGCACACACACACACACACACACACACACACACCTGCCCCTAAGAAAAAAAGCCCAAGAATGTACGGTCTAAATGTAAAAAAACTAAATTGATCGTGCAAACAATGAAGTCAAAGAAATGTTGTAATCACGTCAACTGCTAAGAGGATCCAGCAAGAAGGTTGGGAACCATTCATCATCTTATTTCTACTTTATTTATTTTTGTTTGATGTTACAAAGATTATGATGGTTTAGATGATTGTGTGATTATAATGATAATAATACTTTTGTTGATAATTTCGTAAGTATCTTGATGATGTTGATGCTCCTCGATAACAGTTCTGATGACGTAGAAGATTCTCACAACGACGATTTTGATCATGATGACGATGACTTTAAAGATGATGTTTTTGATGATGATGATGATGATGATGATGCTTTTGATGATGATGATGATGATGATGATGATGATGATGATGATGATGATGATGATGATGATGATGATGATGATGATGATGATGATGTTGATGAGGAGGAGGAGGAGGAGGAGGAGGAGGAGGAGGAGGAGGAGGAGGAGGAGGAGGAGGAGAAGGAGGGTGCTGCTGCTGCTGCTGATGATGATGATGATGATTGTAATGATAAATCCCCTTTCTTTTGTAAGTATCCCACCCACCCACTCCAAAAATGATCAGATGATTAGGCAATTTCATGATTACTAAAGATTCGGCTTTAGTCTCAGCCTAAGGCCCTCAAAAACTTCACTAATTATCGATATATCCCAAGTGTTGCTTTAGTTCTGTACTGAAAACCTGTAAAAGTGAACATATTTGCATAATTATGTGTACACAAATTATGGTTCGCGGTTCATTTATCTTTCGTCTTTCAAACACATTATGATATACTCTGTTTTTCTTATTATTCAGAACGATGCCCGGGTTCTTATCTTCGTTACAAAAATAGATGTATCAGTAAGTAAAAATTTCCCGTAACTTTTCCCAATCATTGGTCTTTGTCCATCTCCTGCAGAGGCCTTCGTAATGAAGGCATTGTATTTACTAAATATATGTAAATCTTGGTGAGTTCATTGGGAATGCATTTCATGCAATTACCCACGAAACATGCGCATTTGCCTACCACCTTTTGCGCTTCAAGCATTAATTCATTTGTCAATTTGCCTTCCTGTGTATTTAGTACGCGCAACGGAAAGGGAAAGTGGGAAAAACATCGCCCAAACCGTGTCCTGGAGATTGAGCTGTAACATTTACATACTGGGTTGTTCTCAGTAACTCATGTGGTTCCAAACATCGGGATAGAGCGCGAGACCGAGACCCAGCCTACAGTCGCCAGTAGCCAGCTAGCTGGCGTAGCGCACAAAGCTTCGTGGATCGTACAACTGCATCTTTGAGCAACATCCTTTGTCGCGTTTAAAAAAACACGTTGCATTGTGAAAAAACGTCGTTTCTGCATTTCGATTGAACGATGATAATAACTGGGTTTACGCATTGGCGCAAAATATAACATATGGGAAAGCCTCTTCACCGTCAGTGCTCCCTTCCAGCTGTAGGGATATGAGCACCTGTCAGTAACGAGGGGCGACAAATGTCTTAAGTTCATCCACAACCCGCTTGCCTGCTCCCCACGAAGTTGAGAGGTTGATAGAATAGCAGCAGAACTGGCCATATAAATAGGGGTTAGACGTGTGTGGTCGAAGCACCTAAAACGTCTGGCAAAATAGCAGTGTATTTTTTAAAAAGTACCCATCTGCTTTACCTTCTTTCAAGACGCTGTAAACTTGCCTTGCAACTTGCAGAATCCTGTCCAAACAACGGCAAAAGAGTGGGAAATGTTTGCATTGCCATCAAGATCACTTTCAGTGAGTATAGTCTGTTGTCACGTCCATGTGAAAGTATGATGTAATTAGAATATTCATGCAACATATTTTTCTTATCTTCTCAGATTCTGATACCGTGGACTGAACACGATAAGGATTATGCGCTCGTAAATTTCATCAGTTTCATATTGTATACAAGTAAAGTGCTGAGGGATGAGTGACATTGATTAAAATCAAATTGCATAAATAGTCTCTCGTACGCAAAGAAACGCGCGCACGCACACATACACATGCAAACACACCACACACCACACACTCACACACACACACACACACACATACACGCACACAGAGAGAGAGGGGGGAGAGGGAGGGGAGGGAGAGGGGGGTGGAGAGGGAAGGAGGGAGGGAGAGAGAGAGTGAGAGAGAGAGAGAGAGAGAACGAATGAACGAATGAACGAACGAACGAACGAACGAAATAAGTTTATTGTTGGGCCTCCGGCCCGTCACAATCAGCTCAAACATAATACGCTTCATCGACCATGGCAATACTGATTGCCTCCCTCCTCCTTTTAAAGGCATAATACAAGTATATGGACACTTGGCGGACATGTTTAGTTTCTTCAGTGGATAGAATAGACTGGACATCGTTGGCTGCATCTGTCCACTTACTTAGGTATTTTTCTCTCAAGTCTTGAAATACTGGAAATTCAAGTAAGAAGTGCTTTTCGCTTTCATCCGATTCATAACATGCAGGACATAGATGTGAATTACAATGAATATCGTTCGTATATCTAAATCTGTGGGTAAATAGTTCACTAAAACCCACACGAAAATTAATATATACGTCACGAAAAAATGTCTTGTCAAGTACAAGGAGGTGGTTGTCTCTACCCCAGGCAGACTTAAACAATCTGAAGAAGTCATATTTGCTGCTTCCCGCTAGAGATTCAGACCACCTGCATCTGTATTCGTACAACATGCGTTTTTTAGCTCCCGCAAGAAATTGGTTTCACTCTGCACACGTTGGTTTTCCCACACTGTACCGAAGTCATACCTGTACAGCAATATCTGTATCCTGTCTGCCCATGTTTCATTATTACCAGATAACGACATCAACGTGTATGCTTTAAAGGAATACTTTGAGGTATCCATTTTTAACCTTTTTAACCAATATTTCACAGCTCGGATCGACGCGTTAATATACAGTGGGTATCTGCCAGTTTCGCCGTACACTATAAGATTCGGAGCTTGTTGTGGAACATTAAGACCTCCCAACGCGGTGTACTCTTCGTACATCGCACTCTGACAGCTTGTAAGGCAGAACATCGTTGACACTATCGATGAACATATTCTCGTAGTTCGACGCCTGCGTGTCCTCAGGAACATTGAAAAGAATGACGTTGTCTCTTCTGCTTTGCTGCTCCTGTCTTTCGACGTGGTCTTCCATTCCCTTCATCCGTTCTTCCATAGCGGCCTGCCTGTCGCTGACAACCTCGAGGTACTCTTCTTGAGCATTGATCCTTTTTTTTATAGCTCGAACAGTTCTTTCTCGATGTTATCTACATTCATTTGCATATTCGTCATCTGCAAGCCTAATTTCTGAAGCTCAACGATGATTCTGTCCTCAGTCATCTTCTGACTTTTCTCGTTGTCAGTTCTAATTGCAGCAATAGCATCGTTCAAGTCTTTCTTCTCGAGGCCAGGTCCAGGGTTTCTTTCAACGCTCCCTGATAGGAGAAGCAGATATGAGAGGTCTTGCAGGTTTTTTTCCTTCTTTGCACCTGAAGTACTCCCAGCTTCCGTTCACAAGTGCCGGCGTGACTCGTCCTCGAGCCATCTGAGCGCTGGCATGTCTGAGGTCAGCTTGAATCCGGGTCGAAATAATCAAACATGAGAGAACGCATTCTGAACACAGAGATATACTATATCCACTAGTCTCAGCCACGCTGAATGGAGAGAACGCATACCTCTGGTCGCTACGGGAGACGCCATGGCGTTAGTTGTCACTCGCTCTGTCGTTTCGGTTATTTTCGTCCACTTCACAGCTTCTTCTTTGTAGGCTTGCTTGATGTCTGCGATCCCAAATTTATCGACGCTGTAGTATCGGCGACAGCCACGACGGATGAACGATCAGAGACAGCGGAAACGGCAGAGACACGTATAAACTTGACCGGCCCATCCGCCATCTTTACGTCACTTATACATACATATATTGGAAGTGGGAGTGTATCTGAACATATCTACTCTCGCTCGCTTAATACACATCTAATTAACCAGCCCTTCATATACACATTACGTCAAATCGGAAACAAATTGATTTTGTTTACAGAACGATGTCCGGACGGATACACCATGAGAGGCGACACGTGCACAAAAGATCGTGAGTTGATTTTATTTCACTAACATTGTATTCGGAATATTTACACGTAAAGCAAATGTTAAGACACAAAAAAGCTGCCGATAAATCGCGAACATAGTGGAGCTCTAAAGCTTTTCATCGTCTATTATTTGAGAGGTGATTATTTGTAGACGTAGGATGTGTGCAATTTAAGCATTCGCTCATGGATGAATAGCACTGTAAAAGCAGCAACTGGAGCTAAAGTGCTACTCAATGAATATTCTGCTTCAGTGATTTCTCTCTCTCTCTCTCTCTCTCTCTCTCTCTCTGTCCGCGTCTCTCTCTCTCTCTCTCTCTCTCTCTCTCTCTCTCTCTCTGTCCGCGTCTCTCTCTCTCTCTCTCTCTCTCACTCTCTCTCTCTGTCCGCGTCTCTCTCTCTCTCTCTCTCTCTCTCTGTCCGCGTCTCTCTCTCTCTCTCTCTCTCTCTCTCTGTGTCCGCTCTCTCTCTCTCTCTCTCTCTCTCTCTCTCTCTCACTCTGTCCCCTTATCTCTCTCTCTCTGTCCGCTTATCTCTCTCTCTCTCTCTCTCTCTGTCGCGCTCTCTCTCTCTCTCTCTCTCTCTCTCTCTCTCTCATATGCAATGAACACGACTCATGTTTGAGAGCGTTGCCCTCGTGGATGGGAAAAGCGAGGCAACAAGTGCATGAGAATGTGTGAGTGCATTGCTATTACGCAAGTATAAGGTTGAAGTATTTTCTCGGGTCAAACGTGATAATTGACCTATTTGTGTAACCCTGATTATTCGTTTAATTGACTGTATTCTGAATGAAGGATGCCAGTGTTGATTTACCTTATATCCTTCAATTGTGCAATGGCGCATCAAGAAACGTTGATGTTTCTGCACGGCAATGCATTGCATAGTTTGTCAGGCTTCGTTAGATGCTTGTCAAGATGTCATCTTCATTATTACCGTAGCATGTTATCTCATATATTACACCTGCGCATGACACATTTCAGCTTAACCAACAACAGTAGAGTTGGCGTCCAGTGTCTTTGTGTATGACTTACGAAAATGAGACTGTAGGCATTTTTACAAGATGGTCGAATATTTCCCCCCTTTTTTATGCTTTGTACTTACACATTATGGACATTATTCACGCGAGATACTTCCGGTTTTCAAATCGAGGCATACTGGGCAAACATCATGGCGTCTTCTATGGCCAGCACCAGTACCAGTACATGGAGTAGAAATCTCCTTCATGTGCTTTCATTCTCGCATGGAAATGTTGACATATGGGCAAGTGATGTTGTTTTTCTTGTTAATAGCTGGGAAACTGCAATGTTTACACCAGGAAGCAAGAGCATTCCATCACTTCGCACGACCTAACATAGTAACAACCTCTACTCATGAGAAACCTATTGTGATTGGTCCAAAAATATAAGTCAGCCAATGGTAGAGAGCCATGTATAGAGTCTTGATCACGCCGTACATGTTGATGTCGGCATGGCAGACGATGCAAGCCCAGCTGGCAGTAGTCGCTTATCTCGCGGGTTTTGACTAAAAATTAAGTATATGATCAGATATAACAAACTATCTGCAAAGACACCCCATGGTTATATTAGCAAAATAAATTAACATATAAGCTTACATACCTTATTTCAAGAAACACCAGTCATATTGATCAACACTGCAGATCTAATCTACAAGAGAGAAGGGTAACCAGGGGCGGGTTTCAAAATAGGTAGTCTATCTTGGTCGCAAGATCTTGCTTCGCAGTAAGAGCTAGCTAGAAAAGAAACTACCCCAGCGGCGAGCGAAGATCCAAGATGGCGACGACCGAGACTAGGATTTATGTTTTGTGACGCTTCGACACTGAAAATATTCGATAATTCGTTCTCCGCTGACTCATGTGTGCCTTAATTTGTCACCTCGCTGCAATCTCAGCTGGACAATTGAAGTAGATTACGATTTTTTTCTTTATTGTGTGCACGATGTGTGGTTGACGGTGAGAAATCCTGCATTAAGTTCGAATTGAAAATTATCTCGCAAAGAGATGTAACTCTACATTCTGACCTCCCTTTGCATAAAGGAAAATCGCTAGTGCGCGGTAGTGTACATAGGGTCTTTGACTGCACTAGGCTCAGGAGTCACTTATCAGGGCATAGGTAGTGGTAATAAAAATGTTCAATTTACACAATAACCTCAAACCTTACCGTAAACCAAGAAAGTTAAAGTTAACCGAAGACTCGTCCAAAAACGTCACTCCTAGTGACACGATGCTCATGCTGTCCACCATCTTGAATCTCACTAGCTAGGCACCTCTCAAGCTGCCTCGCTCAATCTACGCTCGTCTACGATTGGCTCGCGAGCAAGCAAAGAATGAAACTGCCCAATTGGCGAGATCTGCGTAGATCTACCGAGATCTTCGCTTTTTGAAACCCGCCCCTGTTTCACCTTCGATGTCATGCACAAATCCTTCGATGAACTTTTCGTATCCTTTCCCTTTCTTTCTACTGGGTATGTAGTAGTAGTAGTAGTAGTAGTAGTAGTAGTAGTAGTAGTAGTAGTAGTAGTAGTAGTAGTAGTAGTAGTAGTAGTAGTAGTATTAGTAGCAGTAGTAGTTGAGAGGCTAGATGTAGGCCGTGAAGCCTTTTATACGCCCCATCGTAATGTGTTGCGTTATATAACATAAGGTCTTAGCGCAATTTTCCTATTGCGACAGTGTCACTCATCAAAGCTTCTAGATAACAATATGAATGTAGGATCCTTGTCCAGTTGGTTTTTGAAAACGTTAGTAGTCTGTGCAGTCTTGAGCAGAAACGAAAGGTTATTCCACAGGTTAGCAACACGATTACTGAAACAATACTTTCTTAGGTTAGTATTACTATGTTGAACAAACACTTTTCCGTCTGCATTTCTCGTACTGGTACAACTTGATTACTTAAAGAAGTCGCTCCACTCCACGTCTACGAGATTATTGTATGATTAATAAGTTTCTATTAGGTTACCACGAATCCTTCTTCCTTTTAGTGAGTGCAGATTCAAATACTCTAAGCGCTCGCTGTAAGACATCTCCCGACATTCACTCAACAACTTGGGAGCCCTGCGCTGGACTCGCTCCACAGCCTCTGACTGTCTTTTTAAATGTGGGTACCAACATCACTTGCCCATATTTCCGCATTTCCATGCGAGAATGGAGGTACATGCAGGAGATTTCCACTCCATGTACTGGTACTGGTGCTGGCCATAGAAGACGCCATGATGTTTGCCCAGTCCGTCTCGTTTTCGATCGGACAGAGTACCTCAGGTACAGTGTCCGGAAATGTTGGCAACAACGACCATTTCAGCGTCAGGAAGTAATAACCTAGTTGTCGGTAACATTCAGGTTCTTAATAAATACATTAATGGTTCCTGGGTCTTGAAACAGTAACGCTGAAATTGAAATAGTGCCTTTGTGAGAACATTTTTGAAAATTATAATTGAACAACGCATGCTTAGCCTTTTCTTATTATGACGTCATCATACTGACGTTAGATAACGGTGTAAACAACGCAATCGCTTTTTTTTGGGCTGGTATACCATGTCTGAGATTATTTTGTTATATTTGTAACCATGCATCCTGAAATCAATTAATGAATGAAGAGAGTGCCTCATGTTTAATCTAAAAGACGTGGCTGCAGTTTAATACAACACGTTTTGCATTACTGTTTTAGCTTCATGCCCGAAAGGATACTTTGCTCATAGGGGTCGCTGTATAAAAAGTAAGTGTAAGTCATACTCAGTTAAAATTCACAACAATCGAATGGTGCCAATACACGTATGTCTCATTCCCGAAGCCGATCAATGAAAGGAGTTGGCCATACTGACATTATATAACACGCATTGTCTGAATAGACTCACATTTAATTGTGGTTTGACTCTGGACTCCTGCAGCAAGAGATCCTCACAGCATATAAATGTACATTTTCGTCTATCGCATATCCCGCTTAATGGGTCATCTTTTTTAGTATCTCTGCTACACATACGACTGGGTCTTGTGCACTTCGTTGCAAAAGCAATCTGCATCACATATAACTCAATGTCGGTGCTGAGCAGGACTTCCAAACTTTGTTTGGTACGACTTGCGGCTTCTTTTTTTAAAACACCTTTTTTGTGAATCGCAATCGTCGGAATAGATGGGACAGGAGCTGTTCACCAATCTTTAAGCGAATGATTAAAGTTGGGGCCGATTCGAAAACAGGGGTGGGTAAAAATAATAGGTGATCAAGCCCACTTAGAGCGTCTCTTAAAATTGATTGTTATATGAGAGAGAGAGAGAGAGAGAGAGAGAGAGAGAGAGAGAGAGAGAGAGAGGAAGGAGGGGGGAGGCAGGCAGGCAGAGAGTGAAGTACAACAATAATATAACAGTCCATGTGAATTATGAATTGATAAGTATTTTTATATATTTCATTTACTGATGAAAATTTGAAGACTTTGTTCTATATGCATCTAAGTGTATTTTGGACCAGCAACTACAAGCAAATGACTGTTTACTCCATAATTCTATATACATTTTGTGTGTGTGTCTTTCATCTCGCATGGCATTTGTCGTACGGGTTAAATAGTGGAGCCACTGCCTTTGTTTTGGTAGGATGGGGGGATGTTGAGCTCTTGAGCTTGTTTCGTCACATCTGAGGGAGGGAAGCCACAGCTGTTTCTTTTTATTGAAGGGCGACAACTTCTGTTTTATCCCTTTTACTCTCAAGAAATATTCCAGCGCTTTTCTCCATCCCTTCTCACGCAGCCAGAGTATCAGTCACCAAAAAGTTGCATTTCACTGGTGAAACGATCTCTGTTTTAGAATGGGAAAAGTTTATGATGTCAATATTGCATAGGATGAGAATGCATTACTGTTTCCAGGGAAATGCAGAAATGGACATATCCGTGCATGGGGGAGGTGCAGACCCATAGCTGGTGAGTTGAGGCAAATCAAAGTTGCTGTAATTAATATTTCCCTGTTTTTAACTGCCATCATGATCAGGAATGACCTTAAATACATCATCCCCTTTGACTTGCTCTTGGGATAGAAATGTTACAATTACAGTTGATAACATTCGCTGCATCCTAAATCCTCTATAGGAATGTGTGAGTAAATCAATGCTACCAACAGCGATAAGTTGTTGTTTTTATTGATTTAATTCAGCAGCATGGTACATTTTAATGAAACGTTTCCAGCCAGTATGAGAAAGGATTTCTGATTAGATGGCTGATTTTCTGTTGAGCAAAGTGATTTACTTATCGATTTTTTAACGCTCATTCCAGCATACCACCACGTCTTCGAGTCTGTTAATTTGTCTTTGTGTTTGATCGTTAGTTTTGTCAAGAATATATTCAAGGATTAATTAGTTTGATAAAGTGGCCGTGCATGTGTTTGTAATTCAAGCACGTAATGTTTTTATTGTTTCGTCCCCAGGCCTTCGAGTAAGCGGTCGGTGTCCAAAGTATTCGCGTCCCGTGAAAAGGTTTTGTGTGGCGTTCTGTCCGAGGGGCTTCACGTACTGGAGAGGGAGTTGCCACAAAGTGCACGGTGAGTTTTGTACTTTTCAGGTAATTTCACGTGCCTTTTACTCACACCATGGGCATACTTTTATAATGAAACGATACGCTATTGAATGTGTACAATGCGGTAGACTTATCAGCTGAGATTTTGTGCGTGGCCAAACCAGAAGAACAGGAATGCTAAGTGGTACCATGAGTGCCCAGGATTCAACGTTTGTCGAGAGAAAAAAGTATTCAAGGACGCAGAGGAAATGTGATAACTAAAGTTCGATTGTTGTCCAAATTAAATGCTACTTCATCGGTCTATAATGTCTTGCTGCTCGAACCATACGACAGTGGCAAATAAATTCACCCATTTTCTAGATTCCACAAGTCACCCTTTACTCTCTATTCTTCGGGCCATATGACAAGTTTTCAGCAAAATACTTCTGTTGCAGGCCGTTGCAGAGAGACAAGGCAGTGCAGGAAGGGGGGAATGTGCATCAATAACAGGTGCATCTGTGAGCGAGGGCACGTCCTCTTCAACAACACGTGTGTTCCCATCGAGTGCCGGAACGGCCTCGTCCTTATCAATGGAGTTTGTCGTCATCCTGTTGGTAAGGCGCCTCCTCCTCGCTGTAGTTCTTGTGCTCAGGCATTGAAGATGAAACCTTTTTCTTATATTTTGTTATTATTGTCATCATCAGACGGAGTAAAACTATTTTAACTGTGTCCTCACAAATCAATTACAATGTTATCACCAGAGAGGTAAACATGGTCTTCTGAAAGAGGTGTTTCAAATCGGGTTTTCAAGCTATTGGTTACGAATTTTTGTTGTTTGATTCGGGTTTATTTTCGTGTACAATACACATCTTACTGGTGTGACGTATCAGCCTATGATATTACATTATTGGAGAAATCAAAACTCGTGATTTCAATGCTGTGGTCTTCGTGTTGAGATATTGCTGAACTCTCGAACACAAATATTGTCTTGCCTTCATCGATATTCCTCATATTCTGTGTATTAAGGGTGATGGAACAGAACGCTAGCTTAATCTGTCATGAACTTATTATAGAGATTCAGATGCAGAGGGGTACAGACATTGGTAGGTGTAAGCTTTTGCACTGATTATTTGATGTGGATATTTTCCCCAGACACGTAAATGGAAAGTCTATTTACATCACACTTGACACTTGTAGCTGGCATGTTTTTGTTGGAATTTGGACAACATGGAATGATACCATAACAACACGTTTCAAAGTCTATGAAGTCTTATTTTCTTTAACAAAATGCATGTGCACGTACATGCTTGTACACACAAGCAATCGCACATTCATGCATATACATACAGCAGCACACGCGCAATAGAGGTGTGTGTTCGCGCGCGCGTGTGTGTGTGTGCGCGCGCGCGTGTGTGTGTGTGTGAGGGGGGTGTTAAGGATGTGTGGCAAAAGCGGAGATACTGGATGGCTTTGTGCTGAGATATCCATTAGAATCAGTCATCGTTACAGCCACCATTGTAACGTACACTACTAAAGGTCACTCACTGTATGTGCAGTATTGTGTATTTATTATCAGCCCACCCACATCCACCCCTACCCCCGGTTCCACAAGGAATGATTTTTCAGATTTGTTTTGTTATGATTTAGAAAGATATTGTTCAAAATTTCCCCTCTCTGTTTGAGGGCAAACACTTTCGTATTATTCCTTCTACCGTCAACGAACTGAACGCGTTTTCTCTTTCATTGATTCTCTCGTAGCTGGGATATCTGTCACTGGTGTGTTGTGGTATTTCAGAGGAGAAAATATTTGTTTTAGAAATGAAACATATCGTGCCATCAAGGTTCACACATGATGGCGACAATGTCTTACTGTTTCCAGTGAAATGCAGAAGAGGATACATCCTTGCATGGGGGAGGTGCAGAGCCATCGTTGGTGAGTTCAGGCAAATACGAGTTGTTGTGATTAGGGCTTCCCTATTCTTAGTTGCCATTATGATCAAGGACTGAGCTCAAATACAACAACTAATTTACTTAATTAACGGGATCGAAAACGTACAACGCACTTCGAATGAAATTCACCGCATCCTCTCTCCTCTGGAAAGAATATGGGGCAAAATATGTACCCCCAACGGCGTCAACAAAAATACATTCAGCATTGTGACACGTTCTAATGAAATATACATGGATTTCACAAGTATTAGAAAACGATTTCCAATTAGATTACTTGTGTTGTCCTCAGTACGACATATTCAATTACCGTAATAAATAGCGTTTATATTTTTTACTCAAATTATTTGATCATTAAAGCGTACCACTCTATTTTCATTTGTCCATATATATGTTTTTCGATTATTCATCCTGTCATTAGTATATTGCTGCCTTTATCAATGAGATAAACTGGCCGTGCATTTGTTTGTCTGTAATTTAAGCACATACTATTTCATTGTTATGTTCACAGGCCCCAGAGTGTGGGTTAGGTGTCCCACATATTCCCGCCCTCTGGGAAGGCTGTGTGTGGCGTTTTGTCGGAGTGGCTTCACCTACTGGAGACGGAAATGCCACCAAGTGCTTGGTGGGTTCTATATTTTTCAGGCTGACTCACGGGCAATGGCAGACTTCTGGGCATTGTCCTATTTGCGCAAACTTATATCTCATCACGACCATACTTTCGCAATGGAATGATGGACTGTTGAGTGCTGTAGAATGCGGTCGAAATCTCGGTAAAATATACTATTTGACTGATAAATCGGAAGAACAAGAATGCTTTTAAAAAAGTGGTGTCATGAATACCCAGGATTCAAGTCTTGTGATTTTGTCTCAAATTGATAAAGAGAACATATTTCATTCAAGTAAATGCAGGAAAGATCATAATTGATTTTTCAATTGTTTCCAAAGTTTCCTCAACGTAATAAGAATAGCATGTTTTCACTCGCATCGATTCTCTCGCAGCTAGGATATCAGTCACCGGCGTCTTTCTACTGAAAGAAACAACACTTGCTCTAGAAATGGAAAACTTCGTCTCAGCAAGGTTTACAGACGACGTTCATGATACTTTGCTGTTTTCAGTGAAAGCATGCTACTGAATCAGTCTGTTTTGTCTTGCTGTTCAAACCAATCGACAGTGACAAATAAATTTGCCCATTATCTAGATTTCACAACAGGCCACCCTTTGTTCCTTTTCTTCGGGTCACTTGACGAGTTTTCAGCAAAATAACTCTGTTGCAGGCCGTTGCAGAAGGACAAGACAGTGCAGGGAGGGGGAGATGTGTATGAGAAACAGGTGCATCTGTAAACAAGGGCACGTCCTTTCGAATAACACATGTGTTCCCACCCAGTGCCGGACAGGCCTTGTCCTTATCAATGGAGTCTGCCGTCTTCCAGTTGGTAAGGCGCCCATCCTCCCTGTGGTTTCTTAACTCAGACGGTGAAGTTGCTCTTTTTCATTTTCATTTTCTAGATGTCATGACCAGAACAGGACAAACATTTTCATAATGTCTCCACAAATCAATTACACTGTCATCAGCAGACAGTAGACCATGGATTTCTGGAAGGGTTGTTTGAAATTGGGGGTTAAAGCTGTCGATGACTAAAACTGGTTGAATCAGTTTTCCATAGTATAAACAACACACATTTTACAGGTATGATGTTTGATAGAAATTGCATTTGGCACAATGTTTCTATTGGAATTTGGACAAATTGAAATAATATCATTCCCCACCTCTGTTTGTTTTGCTTGGGCAGTTTCCTTTATTTACTCATTGTTGTTCGATCAGATCGCTGTTCCACGTGTGGTCCGGGATTCGAGTGCAGAATGGGGCGCTGTGTATGTCGAAGGGGAACTGTCCGAAGGGGCAGCAGCTGTGTTGCTGTCCAGCCATGCCAGACTGGTTTTGTCTTGGATCGGTCACAGTGTCGTCCTGTCATCGGTCAGTACGGAAACTCACGTCGACATGATGAAGCGGGAGTAAATTAAAAAATAATTTGTTGTGTAGTCGTCAGCTGTACATATAGATGCTGCAGCAGGAATACCGAGAGGCAGTCATACATATTTTCCCTTTTCCTTCTCACGTTAAGTTCATTGTGTCAGATGGCCGTTTTCTAAATGCTCACACACACACACACACATACATACACACACACACACGCACACACACACACACGCACGCACGCACGCACACACAGACACACACACACACACGTGCACGTGCTCACTAAAACATATGAACGCACTCACACAGGTAAAAGTAAACAAAAAAAAACACAATTGTTTCCTATCTAAAACTGAGTCTTTGACATGAAGAGCTTATTATCCGACTGCAATCAGTTACCGAGAGAGAGAGAGAGAGAGAGAGAGAGAGAGAGAGAGAGAGACAGACAGACAGACAGAAGAGAGAGAGAGAGAGAGACAGAGAGAGAGAGAGAGAGAGAGAGAGAGAGAGAGAGAGAGAGAGAGAGAGAGAGAGAGAGAAAGTGGGGGGGGGAGGGGGAGAAAAAGAAGAGAGAGAGAGAGATATAAAGAGAGAGAGAAGAAAAAGAGAAGAGAAATACGGTAAAAGAGAGAAAAGAGAAAGAGAGAGAGTTTATTCTCTGTTGTAAAACAAATCAATGAACAGTATTGCTGCAACAAGACAAACTATTGGCTTACAAGTGACAACAATCGCGAAATCATTGAAACTTTACATTCCTTTGTGTAACATAGTTTTCAAATCAATTTCAAGGCACCTGTATCAAGGGCAATTGTCCTGAAGGGGCCTACTGCGTTAGAAGACTCTTCTGCGTTTGCCGTCCCTCATGGGAGGCGACAGGCACCTCCTGCACCAAGACCTGTCCAGAAGGGACTGCCCTCTTCCTGGGAGAGTGTCGCAGGATACAGCTCCCTCCATGTGAGTAACACGAGTGTTCTAGGTCAGAAAAGGAAGGTGTAAAATCAGGTTGGTTTTTCAAAAGCTTATTTCAAAATCGTGTTGTTATCAAGTACGCGACTGTCAGTAACTAAAATTGTGGCTACACGCAGTGCAAAACTATGCTTCTTTGTCTTTAGCTCTGTTCATTGTTAAAGGTACGGTGGTGTTTTTATAATAGCGACTCTACCCATATCTTGGTCTCAGACCCTTTACACTTTAACCTCCAGAACTTTGTCACAGATTGATGTGCTTTTACATGAGCTGACACGAGCTCCCAAGAGAACTACACACTCTTTTACTTTTCTCTCAGGCAGCTTATTTGTTTGTTTGTTTGCCTGCTTCTCTCCATGCATCAACACAGTCGTCCTTTTTTAAATACAAAAATAACGCAAGTCAGTAACATGGCTTCCGACAACATAATTCAATGTGATTCTCTCTTCTGCTTCGCTTTTGGGGAAAAAATCGCAGAGACCCTAAATCAGTGATGACCCCCAAATGCAACGTCCATCACCTACATGCAAAATCACGTGATCTCTGTGCAGGGAAGTGCAGTGCTACGCAGCCCTGTCCCGTGAACGCTCGCTGCGTGCGAGGAGACTGCATTTGCATGATGGGATACGAACGTCAGGGTCAGGAGTGCCTCAAGACATGCCCTCGGGGAACCTTCCGCTATATGGACTCCTGTCTTCCGGCTGTGGGGCCTTGTGAGTGTTGATTCTTCTCTCACTGAAGCTGGTCTTGTTGTGTTGTTTTTTGCCTGGTTTCTTTATATTTGAACATGGATACAATGATTCGAAATTTAACATGGTTGCTGGTATTTGTCTTCCTATGATGTTTACACGTTCTCTCTCTCTCTCTCTCTCTCTCTCTCTCTCTCTCTCTCTCTCTCTCTCTCTCTCTCTTTCTCTCTCTTCTCTCTCTCTCTCTCTCTCTCTCTGCCCCCTCACTATTTCTTCCTTTCTCTATGTGTCTGTGTGTCTGTCCGTCCGTCCGTCCGTCCGTCTCTCCCTCCCTCTCTCTCTCTGTGTGTGTGTGTGTGTGTGTGTGTGTGTGTGTGTGTGTGTGTGTGTGTGTGTGTGTGTGTGTGAGTGTGTGTGTGTGTACATGTACTCACGCACTCACACACATATACGGGCACACACACGTACACACGGATGCATACACACGAGTACACACTTTTCATGATTGATTTATAAGGAAATCGCAGCTGTATCATACATACAGTGTAGACTGCACCTGACCGTGGATGCTTTGCCAGGGAGATGCAGCCAAGAAAAATGTTCCTCTGGAGCCGAATGCGTCAACGGAGAATGCGTCTGCATGGCAACATTCCGTCGCCTTGGTTACAGCTGTATCAAGATTTGCCCGCAAGGATTCTTCAGCCTATGGCAGAAGTGCCTGCCCTTCCTGCCAGACTGTGAGTAGCCGTTCCCTTCACACCTCGCGGGTCGGGGGTAAGAAGTGACCCATCGTGTCTCCCCACGCGATTCGTAAGAGGCGAATAACTAGGTAAATCTTGGCGACTTGCTCTCGTTCTAACCAGCTCTAATGATTTATCGTGATCAATGGCCTTAAATAGCCAACAAAGGCTGATAGGCCGTAAAATTCCATCCCTCCATCCGTCCGTCCGTCCGTCCGTCCGTCCATCCATCCATCCATCCATCCATCCATCCATCCATCCATCCATCCATCCATCCATCCATCCATCCATCCATCCATCCATCCATCCATCCATCCATCCATCCATCCATCCATTCGTTCCCTTAAGAATTAAAAATAGTTCCCTGGGTTTGAAAAAACATGAGTTTGTGTGCATATCATTGGAATGATAATACTTTGCAATTTTTTAGTACTGAGTATAGCTTGACGGAGCTGAAACACTGTGGGTATTATGTGCATTTAATTCATTGACAATACGTATTGTCGGGGTAAAATATATAGGTAGGTAGGCCTACCTCGGGTACTGGTAGTGGTCGACCCTTTTCTTCGAATTTGAATGTTGGTCGCGCAGTCACCTTCCTTTATTGTATAATTACTGTCGGCATAGGGGCGACATTTCAGGACACCATTAAAGTTAGCGGGGTGCATGCTCGAATTCCGGCGCATATTGACAGTATTCTTTCCTCGACATTCACCGTGTAAAATACAAGGAGGGAGAGAGAGAGAGAGAGAGAGAGAGAGAGAGAGAGAGAGAATCAAACCACGCGTGTGTAAAATTTCTGCATAGCTTATCACGTATTGGGCCGACTTACTAGTCCTGTGGATATAAGTTCAAATCACATCTATCACATGCCGTAGTGTATTGACGATTACAGTAATCAGTAGTATAACAGTTACGAATCCAACTACCTCTGAACCATTCATATTTATTTGATGAGCGTCTGTACATTTCCTTCTTTCTAGGGCGATGTCCAGCGGACGGTAACTGCGGTCAAGGAGCTACATGCCGTGGAGACCGATGCCAATGTCTGCCGGGCTTAAGGCAGTTTGGCCTGTCCTGCATCACACCGTGTCCCAAGGGATCAGTGTTCTTCCAGGGACGCTGCCGTCAAAGAAATGTCGTCTGTAAGTAAAGCCAGATTCTCCGCCGAAAGCCACTGTCTTCCACTGTCAATAATGAATCAACGGCTGAAAGCCCCCGAGGTCAACTTGAACCACGAATATGGCATAAGGGATGTAGAACTCTTCTTTTTTCTGTTAATTATTATTGGTCGTGTTAAGAACGCTATGTGCTGTGCGTTAAAGTTATTAAAAAATGGCATTTGTGAGTTGTGCTAGATTTTATTCATTCTGTGAACCCGAGTCAGTATTGACTCTGGCACAGTTCGCATTGAATGCGTTATAGACTTGACCCTTCGCATTACAGCATTGCGCCAAAAATAGTTTGTTCTGATACTATTTTTTTCTCCACTTTTTACAAAAATCATTCAGATGTCAAAACGTGTTTCCATTTCAACTCAAACATTTTATTTTATCGAATAAATGCTTGTGTATTGCCTCAACAAGAGTAAGTTAACAGTTTTGTTCGATATAGTCTTAGAACTACTTTAACGGCGAATGTCAGGGAGCAGATCGGCTATCCCACAAGCCTCTCGTGTGACCTCCATTTGCATATTTTTTGGACGAAAAAATTCCATTACGTGATGTCAACTGGGCTAGAGACACTTTCGCTGGTAGGCGAAGTCTCTAGTGAACTAGAATGAGATTTATCTACAGCAACCCATAGTTTTTTGTCAGTTAATAAAAGTTTCCAAAGTCATCTTTAATTACAAACATGGTGTAAGGAATGTACAACTATGCATGTTAGTTTCTGTGATTATTGGTCGTGCTATAACCTTCTGACTAGAGAAAAGGTTTGAAGAAGCCTGATAAGCAGATTGCGTATGACCTTTCTGACCAAGAGCGTTTGATGGCTTGACATAGAGAGGTACTGCTGGAAGATACAAACACTATCCGCGTGAAGAAACATTGACGTTTACTCCAAACTGCTGGTTGGCATTGTTCTTTAACTGATTGTTGATGCTTCTAACGCTTTCTGTCCCATCGTCCATATTTCAAGCGACTTTATTTTAAATAATAAAAATGTCAACTTTCCCATCGGGCGACGCGGTTCGTCTTCCAGTGTATCGCTTAACATACCAATGTTGCAAACAGTCCCTTAGAAACGGTAGTGTCTGATGCCAAAAATACTTTCAGTAAGTCACAACCTCTGATAGTGTTCGTCAAGTCCAGAAGATTTTCTTTCATATACTACTAATAGCATTATCTTCTTGGACACATACGTTTCACATGCGATATTACTTTTCTGAGTTCCGGTTTTTTTAAAAATCCAGTCCGGTGCCGACAGAACACGTCGTGCCCTCAGAACTCCAGGTGCATCAGAGGACGATGTCGCTGCAACCCTGGCTACGTCACAAACATGATGTATTGCGTCAGACGCTGTCCAGAGGGCTTCGATTACGTCAGCGGCAGATGCCGACCTCGCTTGCCTGACTGTGAGTCTGGTGTCATACTCGTAGGCCTGTCATGTCCCTTGTCTGAATGCAGGTCGATGGTAGTGTTTCCAATGTCAAATTGAAAACATATCTCTGGTAAAATTTGTTTTCTGACCGGCCCGTGAATGAAGATGCATTGTAAAACAAGAGTCGACAAAGGGAAATCTAGACCGAGTGCCTGACTACGACTCAGGATTACATACACGTATTTTGACTCTTGGATCACTCAGTTACTGTGTCTGATTCGCAAGTGTAGGAAATCAAATATCTGACAATCAAATGTCCAAAAGGTTTATAAGTAAGAAAGACACTCTCCCCCCCCCCTTTCTTTTGGCTGTTACTGCTGCTTGTGTGTAAATACCTTCGCTTCTGGAATCACTGCTTACTTACTGTTTATTCTCAATTTATTGTGATTATTGATACATCTGCATGCTGGCGTAAATAATGACTCTTTTTGTCGGTTTTCCCATTGTTTACTTACTTTCTTTCTCAAAATGCAATAATGTTCAAAATTGATTTTTCAATACAAGTTTCTTGTGACGAGCAAGCACGTAGTCATCCTTTGAAGGCTCCAATGACATTACTAAATTGTTCGTTGGCTTGAATTCTGCGTTTCTTCAAGCTACTCCATGCGGGAGCAGAAGGAATACATTACATGTACCCTTTTTTCTCCTGTTTCAGGGCCGTGTAACAATGGCAAGTGCCCATTGAATGCCTCTTGTAGCAGAGGCTTCTGTCGCTGTGACGCAGGCTTCAGACGCCGTGCCTTCGTCTGCCTCAGAGTCTGTCTGCCTGGCTTCGTGGATGTCAAGGGGGAGTGTCAGCGACGGGAACCCAATGGTGGGTCCTGTGAATGGGTCCAGTGAATGGGTCCTGTGAATGGGTCCTATGAATAGGTCCAGTGAATGGGTCCTGTGAATGGGTCCAGTGAATGGGTCCAGTGAATGGGTCCTGTGAATGGGTCCTGTGAATGGGTCCTGTGAATGGGTCCTGTGAATGGGTCCTGTGAATGGGTCCTGTGAATGGGTCCTGTGAATGGGTCCTGTGAATGGTCTCTAGTTCATGCTCACTTTGTGTGTATCTGTCTGTGAGTGATTGCGTGATTAAGCAACTGAGTGGGCGAGTGAGCGCGTGAGTGCGTGAGTGAGTGCGTGCGTGCGTGCGTGCATGCGTGAGTGAGAAAGTGAGTGAGTGAATGAATGAGTACGTATGTGTACGTGCGCGCGCGCGCATGTGTGCACGCGCGCGCTTTCTATGTCACGCTCATTCGCATAATATTCACATGCTTTTGTGTGTGCATGCACATTTGTGCACGAGCGGTGTGTGTTCGTGCACATACATTTGCACGTTCAAGTGAATACTTGTTTACATATGTGTAAGCGCGCATGTGTTTGTGTTCGCGCGCGCACGTACGCGCGTGTATATTTGCACATGCGTGTCTGGACTTACGTGTGAATATTAATGAGCGTGCGTGCATTTGCATGCGTGTAAAAGGAGGAGCTTGCATGTATTCAGGAGCGTTAGTGAGTGCTACTGGGCGAGCCGGCGTTCTTGTCAGTGTACTTAGCGTACTTGGGGTTGAGATGCCGCCATGTAAATGTTCTTGAGTCTCATCAGTGCCTGTTAATACTTGTCGGATGCCTAATTAAAAAGAAGTCAATCATCCATTAAAATGCTCATGCGTTTTGAACCCATGGATGAATCAAGGTAGTTCCATAAATTCAGTAATTGTGCGTGATTGGGTAATAAAGCTTAAATCTCGATGCACACATGTTTCATTCTTAACATACACACACACTCACACACACACACACACAAACACACACACAAACACACACACACACACACACACACACACACACACACACACACACACATCTGTATGCATGACAGGTTCTCAGTGAACATGACCCATCTTACAGAGAAACAGAAAAGCATAGCCTTACGATGCTACAATTCGGCTGTTCGGAGGCCGTCCATACTGACCTGCGGTGATGCTTCCCTGGGGAACCTTCGCTAGGGGTTCCAGCTGATGAGAGGGACGGAGAGCGGTGCGAGCCATACAACGCTCTCATGCAAGGTTTTTGCCAAAGTTCAGTCTGCGAATTTATACATTAAGAACCGTGATATCCACTTCTTTCTGACTGATAATTTCAGTCGTCTGCAGCCTGCCCAGGAGACCGGGGAGGTGTCGGGGAATTTTCCCGCGCTTCTTCTACAACAAACAGTCACGTCGATGCGAAAGCTTCAACTACGGAGGCTGTGGCGGCAACGCCAACAACTTCGAGACTGAGATAGAGTGCCAGAGATTCTGTGAAGGCCCAGTCATTGGTAAATGCTTCTTTTCATAGCTCGTAAAGAATATTGTATAACGTGCCAATGTCGCAGGCTATATTGTTCCAAGAAAAACACACCAAAGAAAAGGAGCTAGGGGGAAACCCTGCGAACACACATATTTCATTCTAATAGTAGTTAAAATAGCAAAATATAAGCAAACTTTATTTACGGACAGGAGACAAGAAGACAAAAAAGGGTGTTGGCCGAAGGTTAGAAGCCTTCAAGGACACAAAAGAATTACACAAGTAAATTGCAATATTTACAGGTTAAATTTAAAAAAATGTTTGGGTAATGCTACCGCTTCCAGTTTATCTTTTTGCAGTCTACATCAACATGTAAAGTATACGTTGTTTGACAAGTGCCAGATATTCGTTAGCGGACATCAGCTGATATATTTCACGTTTGCGGCTCACATCTTCAACTGCAGTTTCTCATAAATCACGTATGTAACTCATGCGTTATTTTTCACGCCAAAGAATGACTTCCGGAAATTTAGTTAAAAATACAGTCAAAGATAGAGAAACTGTTATCGTCCTATTATTTAGTTTCTTCCTCCCTACACTGTTACTTATAATAAATGAGATATATTGTAGTTCTAAGAAGATTTTCTTTAAAATAAAAATAACAAAACTAGTATACTGTTGTTAACTTCATTGCCATCGCTCGTTGTAAGCTGATAATCGGGGGAGGGGGGGTTGAGAGAGGAAGGGGGGAGGGGGGGGGAGGGAGGAGGGGAGGGCATATAGTAAATAACCGCGTTTGTTATGAGAGCTAAGAACTGAGAACTGTACGTCCTCGACTTTGCAGAACCAACTCCCACTTCCACCACCATGACGACACCTCCATCCGTACGTACGTTCGGTACGGGCCAGACTCTCCTTCCCCCGTCGCCAAGTGTTACTCTTTCTACGGAAAGTACTACATTCCCTCCAGTCTCCACTACAACTGCTTCACCAAGCTCCACAGTGCCTTCATCAAACGTTACGCAAGCGCCACTTATTTCCGCTTGTGGAAACCTGACTTGCCAGAGGAACGAAGTGTGCGTGGACTTGAGATGTGTCTGTCAAGAGGGTTTTACTCGCACTGGTGGCAGATGCGAGCCTCTCCCTCCAGGTAAGTTTTGTGGGTGATTTTATTGTCACTGGGCAATCTCGGAGATTCAAGTCCGCAGCCACCGCTAGGCGGGTTACCATTGTTGCGGAACGCATGCAAGCCTCCAGCACCCGCTGTCCATAGGACATTCTCATTAACGTACCCTGCAGGAGTTATCCTCGGCGCTCTCTGTCGAAAAACAACGCGTTAGGTAGAACCACCTAGTTCCGGTCGATTCTCGAAGCGTCTGCTAGATCGCTCAAAGTACATGTATGTGGGGGTGGAAAACAGTACTGTTTCATGTAAAGCTCGAATGAGTAGCAGCAGATAACTGTTTAGTTCTGGCTTGAATTGACAATGTCGTTTCCCTGGTCTGGCGAGGACCGAAAATTCACTCTCATCCAGTCGATGACTCGGGTGAGTGATCAACTTGCCCGCATGGCGTAATGTATAGGCCTAACTTGTAAGATCGTATCGATGATGACAAGAAAATGGCATTAAAACACACAAAAAGTTTCATCACAACTAAATTCACCAATTATATTCATAACTGACCATTTTTACACTTACAGCTAGTAATCAAACTTTACAACGCAAACAAAACACACCTGCGGGGAGTGTCGTGGTCTCGCATCAAAACTCAATGCACGTGTTGTGAATATTCTAGATAATGCTGGCAACGTCGCAGGCGTGTTTACCAGTCAGGTCACGGCCTTGACCCGCGCGCGACCGAGTTAGGCTAATATTAGCTTGTTGTGACACAGTAAGTCAGTCGCGACGCAGTTAGGAATGTGGGAGTATGTTCGATATCGTGCTGGTATTTTCTAGAAATTGTGTAAAGGTATATAAGGAGCGAAAGCGAGTGAGAGGGGAGAGCAGCAGATACGACAGAGTTAAAGGTGAGAGCTTTGACTCCCGAGGTAGCGAGCTTTCTGCTGTGTGCGAGCGAGCCTCTGCGGTACTGTAAGCAGAGTGAAGCTGTGCGAGTGCTACGAATTGCTGTTGCTGATTTTCACCACTGTAGATCGAGGTCAGTGCGTGAATAAAGTTCATTGGAAACGATCACCGGAGTCTGTCACTTCAACTTCCTAGCGCAAGCCAGGAGAACCCCCGTATATCAAGATATTGCAGAGAGGAGTGCAACATTGGTTCCACAGACGGCGAACAGTTGAAGCAGTGACAGTCTACGACGGAAATGGAAGGCGACAAGCGCGTGACTCGAGCTGCTGCACGCGCGGAGGCGACAGAGCAACCGACGGAAGACATCGCAATGATGATGAGACTTCTGCTCGACCAACAAAAAGAGGAGAAGGCAGACCGCGAGCGGAAGGAGGCAGAGGAGAAGGCAGACCGTGAGCGGGAGAAGGCAGAGGAGAAGGCAGACCGTGAGCGGGAGAAGGCAGAGGAGAAGGCAGACCGCGAGCGGGAGAAAGCAGAGGAGAAGGCAGACCGCGAGCGGGAGAAGGCAGACCGCGAGAGGGAGAAGGCAGAGGAGAAGGCAGAAGAAGCTGCATACCGCGAAAGGAAGGAGCTCGAAGAAAGTGAAAAAGAGGCACGGAGAGAACAACAAGAAGCAGAACGTCAGGGAGAGTTGCTGCAGACCATCAAAGCTGGGACAGAGGGACTTCAGAGGGAAATCGAGGCAGTAAGCTTTCGCTTAGGAGAGGAGGTAGACCGCATTGATGCGAATCTCCAACAGGAAGCAGCGCGCCTCAACTCCCTCGAAGGGGAAGTAACCCGCCTCGACACCGTCATCTGCAGACTGGAGAGAAAGCTGGAAGAGAAAGAAGAAACAAAAGCAAGCTCCTCTTATCCAGCCAGACTTTACACCCAAGATAACCACCAGGCCTCCAAGCAACTGCGAGCCGAGGCGTCACCATTCTTCTCAAACCAGGAAGAGGCATACCCCCAGCCGGTCGTCCAGTGCAGCGGCCACAAACGTACGACGGGAAGGCACCGTGGGATGCCTACCACATTCAGTTCGAGGTGACCGCGCAGATCAACGGTTGGGGAGAGCGGGAGAAAGCGAGTTTTCTCATCTCCAGCCTGACGGGACAAGCGCTGACAGTCCTGGAAACCATCCCACCCGAAGGCAGGAATGACTACACTGCCCTCGTTCGGACCCTCCGTGACAGGTTTCAAGATTCCCGAAACGCAGACCAGGCTAAGGCAGCACTCTACACGAGAAAGCGTAAGAAGGGAGAATCACTCATCGAGTTGGCAGCTGACATCGAGAGGCTGGTGAGGCGAGCGCACCCTGCGTTTAACAGGGAGGCAATCGACGATTTGGCTCGGGAGAAGTTTATAGATGCCCTCGCCGACGACGAAGCGAAACACCAAGTACAGGTGTTGGCTCCCTCTACCTTGGCGGAAGCAGTCAACACCGCTCTCCGTGTCGAGGCTATCGCTCAACGCGAGGAAGCGACCCAGCGAGCATCTCACCCTCACAGGATCAGAGCCATTGGCAGCCAGGAGAAGCCGGAGGGTGACGGCGACACTCTCTCTCTGACCCAGTTTCGCCAGCTGATGGCGGAGCTGTTGGAGAAGATGCAAAACCGCTCTTCCCGTCAGGACGGACAGCAAGGGCAGATCAGATGTTATAATTGCGACAAGACAGGCCACATCGCTCGCCGCTGTCCACAGGGAAGGAAGAAGACCACCACAGCCCAGGAAAACTAGGATGCGCCGGGCTTAAGGGGCATAGCCCGGCGTCCCCTGCCTCCACCGCCCCACATCGCATCAGTCATCGGTTGAAGGGTGTCCGCGTAGACCCAGGAGGACCGGCGATCGAGGTGTACATCGACGGTAACCGTCATCAGGCACTGATCGACTCAGGAGCGACCATTTCTGTGATAAAGACTGGTCTGTGCCCCTTCCAGAGAAGAGAGGAATCAGCGATGGTGCTCACTGACGTCATGAACAGACCGATCCCTGTGCACGGCGTCGTGACAGTGAAGGTGAAGGCCGGTGAGCTTGTTATTTCTCACCCCTTCGTGATCGCCGATATAGAAGATGACGTCATCCTGGGGATAGACTTTTTGCAGAAGCATTGCTGTGTTATAGACTGGGGACAGTTCCTCCTGCTGATTGATGGGCACCACGTGCAGTTGAAGGGTCTTGGGGGTGAAGGGAATGCTTCACTGCGGCCCTCGGGTGCGTTGAGGCGGATCGCCGCTCAAGAGACGCCTCTGGCAGTCGCACAGAGACAGGATCCGGACCTGCAGCCCATCATCCGCTGGATGGAGGACAGGCCTGTCCGCCCACCCTGGAGGAAGGTCGCCGTTACCAGCCCTGTCACCAAGGCATACTGGACCCAGTGGGATGCCTTGCAGCTGACGGATGGAGCGCTGTACAGAAAGTGGATAGACGAGAAGGGAGAAACCTGCCGCCTTCTCCCTGTTCTGCCGAGAGCCATGCAGGAGGAAGCGCTGAGACAGGTACACGATGACCCAGCAGCTGGCCACCTCGGAAGGCAGAAGACGTACCGACGCGTCTGTGAGCGGTACTTTTGGATTGGTCGACACAAGTCCGTTCGCAACTTGTGTCGGCGCTGTGCCATCTGTGCCTCACAGACAAGACCCCACAGTCGCCGTAGTGGCTCTAGCAAGACTGACAGTTCTGCAGTGGTCGCCAGGCCATTGGTGGATATCCCCCGTGACGTGCCCCAGGGTGTGGAACCGCTCCAGGGTATGCTGCAGGCAGTGGGAAAGTCCGCAAGGACACACCTGCAGCGGAGCGTGGACGGAATGAAGACTGGTTACGACCGCAAGGCCTATCACCAGATCTCTCCTGATGGCACTGCACCGTGGTACTCCAACCCACGGGCTGAGAAGGGATGCACCACCAAGCTTGCCCGGCCACAGAGAGGACGTTACGTGAACCGTGCCCGTCTCTGGAAGTACCAGGGAGAACTACCGCCGGACTGGTGGCAGTCGCCACGACGTCACCCTGACCCGACCGACGACGAGCCCACAGAGAGAGACACTGTACCAGGGCCTTCCTCGGAAGACGAGAGCGTGGATGGAGCGACCCCTGATTATGTACAGACATACACGCGGCGAGGGCGGCGTGTGATGAGCCCCTCTCGCTTCCTGTGAGGAGTTCTTTATTTTCAGTGACAGTATGGACAGTGGTCTTGCAGACATTGACCCCATGGACTGGGCAGATGCTACCGCAAGGAAGCTTTCGCCCATGTGTCAGGTTTCTGCATCTATGCCACTCATTTTGTAATTCTTGAACTACCTGGACTGCGGATTGACTTTTTCCCGGTATTTCGTTGTTGTTGTTGTTGATGATAATGTTGTTGCTAGTTGTGTATTTTTGAGGTGCTAGTTTATAGTTTTTTGTAAATTGAATGATGGAGTTGTATATGTAGTGAGACCGACGAGGTCGTTTCGGTCTTTAGGGGAGGAGCTATGTTGTGAATATTCTAGATAATGCTGGCAACGTCGCAGGCGTGTTTACCAGTCAGGTCACGGCCTTGACCCGCGCGCGACCGAGTTAGGCTAATATTAGCTTGTTGTGACACAGTAAGTCAGTCGCGTCGCAGTTAGGAATGTGGGAGTATGTTCGATATCGTGCTGGTAGTTTCTAGAAATTGTGTAAAGGTATATAAGGAGCGAAAGCGAGTGAGAGAGGAGAGAGCAGCAGATACGACAGAGTTAAAGGTGAGAGCTTTGACTCCCGAGGTAGCGAGCTTTCTGCTGTGTGCGAGCGAGCCTCTGCGGTACTGTAAGCAGAGTGAAGCTGTGCGAGTGCTACGAATTGCTGTTGCTGATTTTCACCACTGTAGAGGTCAGTGCGTGAATAAAGTTCATTGGAAACGATCACCGGAGTCTGTCACTTCAACTTCCTAGCGCAAGCCAGGAGAACCCCCGTATATCAAGATATTGCAGAGAGGAGTGCAACACACGAGTGATCGTTTCACTATCTGATCCGACATGGTATTCCAGCAAACAAGCAACTACTGCAACTTCATGAAGTTATTGAAATCTCAAAGTGTGATGTCAGACATCGATTGACCGATTTCGACTGCAGCTGCCGGTTGCATTCTCGAACATTTCGTCTACACTGAATACTATAGATCGCTCAACTTAAGTATGTGGGGGTGGAAAACAATACTGTGTCATTTGCCATTACCATCGTGGCAAAATTATTGATGGAAAAGTTGTCAAGCTACATGGCATTCCATCAAACAAGCAACTACTGCAACTTCATGAAGTTATTGAAATCTCAAAGTGTGATGTCAGACATCGATTGACCGATCGAGTTCGACTGCACCTGCCGAATCAAACGTAAGCGCTGCTCCCAAGCTCGTTTAAGTTGCTTGTGATCGTTTCGCTATCTGATCCGACAATAATTACTAAACATTGATATCAAAAGCACTATTCACAATTTTTGGCGGGTGGTCTACCCCGCACAACTTAAATCTACGGTTAATATCATCTCCACAAGCCGAACTACGTGAAGTTATACATTACGCCTAGTGCGCGCAAGTTGACCGACTCGATGATAGTGAATTTTCGGTCCTCGCCAGACCAGGGAAACGAAATTGTCAATTCATGCCAGAACTAAATAGTTATCTGCTGCTACTCATTCGAGCTTTACATGAAACATTATATCACACTAGCTCGATCGTCTGCTGGCGTAGTGACTATGGTTCGATCGCGTTCGTCTGCTAGCCAGCTAAGTACGTACGGTGAGGTTTGTTTACTTATCTTCAGGGCCGGATCAAAGTTTTTTGAGGGGGGGTGCTTAAAATTGTTTTAGGGTCTTCTCATCGAAGTGGCGAAGCCACGAGTGCGTGCCTGCGAAGCAGGCACGCCCCTCTAGGGGGGTCCGGGGGCATGCCCCCCCGGAAAATTTTGAGAAAAATGGTGCAAATCTGTGCAATCTGGCAGTGCGGTCATTTCCAAGAGTTTTTGTTTGGTCACAGATTCTTCCTGTCTCTGCCCGGGTTTGATTTGTCTGTGCGAGTAGCAAAAGGAAGGCATCTTAATTATAGCAGCACCCCCCCCCCCCCCTCCCTCCCCAGCTACCTTGGCTGCCAAGTAGAGTGTGCTTATACCAAGTGGAGAGTAGTACAGCATCTGGGCCCAGCATCTTTTAGCCCCCCCCCCCCCTCCTTCCCAAGCTTTTTACTAACTATACTGTCTCTGCTACCAAGCAAAGTGTGCCGATATCCGATGAGGTGGGAAGTAGATCCAACATATTTGAGCAACCACCCCCCCCCCCCCTCCCTCCTTCCCCCAACTCCCGGCTGCCACGGAGGTTTTTTTTTTTTTTTTTTTTTTTGGGGGGGGGTGCTCGAGCACCCCCAGCACCCCCCCTAGATCCGGCCCTGATCTTCTATGGGTTTTGTGCAGAAAGTATACGTTAAAACAATCTAATATGACTATTTTCGATTAGGTTATAATCTAATTAATCTTTTTGCATGCTTTATACTGTCATCCTTTTGCCACGATCTAGCGATCATCCCATGAGCTTCTATTTTTACCAGTCTAACGGAACTAGTGGAAGTAAAGGGACAAAACTCGGGCTGAATTTCCGTTTCAGAAGTGAGAATGTCCATAGGCTGAAGTTCCTGTGCTTTCACTGCCCTCAGTTGTATGGCTGTCACTCTCAGACGTTTATGATTAACTGTACGAGAAGACATCGTTGGGTACGTCGGCGTACCCAACACAGATAAAATGACGAATGTGCGGCGAAAGGTTGTACATGCATTAAAAAAATTGCTTCGAAACTTGTCCAACTGCTCATTCCATTTATTTCTCAACATTTCTGTCGAATGTTATTCTGGCCACATCTTGTTATTCAGAATTAATGCTGTGACGTTGTTGGTTCGTCACAGCAATGGCATAGCATACAAAAGCAAAGGTAGATGTCGATAGATTTTAAACTACTTTGTTTACATTTAGGTGGACATTATTTACTTTTTCTGTATAGGGGCAAAAAGTCTCCGAATACATACTTTTCCCATGTAAGGGGCATGCTTTTTATCAGGCGTTGCAAAATTGATGGAACATAATCATACCATCCCTTGCACTGTACGCGACCTCGAAATGGTTCTCATGTATCGACATATACACGTTCTCAAACGATCGGTGGTTTTGTTCTCAGAACGGTTCACCGTGAGCTTAGTATAATGATCAATCCATCCTCTAACGGAACCGTTTGCGCGAGTGGTCATTTATGAGGACGTAATGTGCGCGTTGACACCGAAACCGTGTCACTTTGTATTTTCTATTTAGGTCCCAATGTTTGTGGAACGGTAGTCTGCCAGAGGGATGAAGTATGTGTGGACCAGAGGTGTGTATGCAAGAGAGGATTCTCACGGAGGGAGAACACTTGCGTGCCCAACCCTCCAAGTATTTGTTCACTGAGGAAGACAAAACGCAAATAAACTACGCACTCCTTTATGTCTTACTACTACAGTTTTCACATCTCAAAGAAATATCCATTTCAGTCTGCGACGACGTTTCGTGCAAATATTCTTCATTGCAACGAAGTCACATCAACAGACTCAATTGTTCCCCACAGGGCGCGAATGCATGTAAGATGAAAACACATACTTCAACGCAAAAAGTTAGTTATTTTAAGTATTCATGTAGTAAAATCTCTTGATGGTCGGATGCGCGACGCACATTTTTGTACCATGAGGTTTAACCGTTTTCATTTATCAACAATACACACACGCGCACTCACTCACTCACACACACACACACGCATTCATGCACATACACACGCGCACACACACAGACACACGCACACACACACGCGCGCGCACACACACACACACACACATACACACACACACACACACACACACACACACGTACGTACGTACGTTCACATTAATGGTGAAATAGTTTCATATTTTTTCATGTTTGTCGCATTCAGACAATTGTTGTAAAAGAGTTAAGTTAAGGCATGGCAGATATCGGTCACCTATTGCATCAGGAGTTTGAGCATTGCTAAGGGCTAGATAAGAGAGCGATATGACTCCTTGTTTTTGTTAGAATCCTTCGAGCATGCTGAAACTTTAGCATAATTGAATGTATACTATTTGTACGATTATAGACTGCAATCATATTTCATACAAAGATAATAATTTATTATGATCGGATGAGTCCGTCTGCAATAGTGTTTCATAGAGTGGATAGTTGTAAGATAAACTTTGCTAACGTGGCCTCCTTCCAGAGTCGTTTTGGCATTTTATTTAATTTATCCGAACCTGTAGGCCCTGAAATCTGCAGTGCCACCATTTGTGGAGCGAACGAAGTGTGTGTAAATGGACGGGGTGTGTGGTCAGACTATATCAAAGACGTTTTTTTGGTACGTCCCCGCAAAATTTCAGTTCATTTCAGGACTGAAAGAGACTTCATCGGTTTAATGTTAAAAATTCATTAAATGTTATTTTACAAATGCACTGAAATAATTGCTGTGTGTAAACGTAGATGATCACCGAGTGGACGTCGTAACGTTAACCAGCTTTCTACGTGTTCGTTTTTAATACCATCGTGTGATTTTATAGCGATATCTATGCTTATTGCAATGCATGTTAAAATGTGCCACGTTCAGTTAAAAACTATATATTCTGTGCCTCTGAGGTACATGAATTAGACGACGGGAAAAACCATCTATTCATTGCGGAGTTATAACTGACAGTCCACCAGTGCTAAATCATAAATAGTGTCCGGAATTTCCGTAAAACCAATCTTCAGAGGAACATTTTCCCTCAATCCAGATGCAAAAGAACTGGATAAAAAATTTACATAATATTTTATCTATTCTTGTTAATGACAAATCACATGCGTGTACAAAACGCACTCCAACATTCATGGACGCGCAAATACGTGTGGAACACACATGTACATAGAACTTGTACTTAGTAAAAGCATCGGCTCATTGCAACCAACATCAAAGAGGCTAATGATCTTTACTGATTTGGTCACAAAACAAATTAACCTACTGATCATTATGCAGGATTATAAACACACACACACACACACACACACACACACATAGACAGAGAGATAGAGAGGGAGAGAGAGAGAGAGAGAGAGAGAGAGAGAGAGAGGAAGGTCTTGCAATGAAATATCTTCATTATTCGAATATAATGTCTTCATTAGAACAAAACATGATCACTGAGGCAAACATAAGGATATATTTCTGATTCTAAGTCTCCACAGTTGCATACATGTAGCAATCGATCAGATAATATCTATATTGATTGTGGGCCATGTTGCTGTTTTAGTATTCTGTGTTTATTTCAACAACTTCGGTGTTATTTCTTTTTGCCTGCCGATTATTCCAGCTTCTTCACACTTCTTATCTTATGTAATCCTGAAACCGCTGCATTGTGTAGAGACAAGTTGAGCCCAATGCCTTTATATCTGTCAGAAATGTGATGAACACAGATATATCTACTGCAATAAACTTGAAGAGGCTCTTAAAAAATAAGAAACAATAGAACACGCACAGACAAAAACACTCCCGCCCGCTTATACTCACATGACACACTTCTGTTACAGTTAAAAAGAAATGTATTGGAATCCTTTTTGCAGGTCCTGTAAACTGCGGTTCAAATATTTGCGGCACGAACGAAGTCTGCCTGTCAGGGTCCTGTGTGTGTCAACAAAACTTCATCCGGGTTCAAGGAAGATGCGTCCCTCCACGACCGCCCGGTTGGTTCGAAAAACCTTGCACAGCATTTGAAATATACATTTTTTTGTATCAACGTAAAGTGTAAAGCACGAGTCATTTTGCTGAAGTGAAAATTTATGAACATTTTCTCGTGGCTAGTGGGTGGATATAGCTTGCTTAAAGTTATACCGGTACAGCAGCCTTTAATAGGCGATGTTGAGTATTTCTGTAATATGTACACGCACAGAGCCTCAGTACGTGATGGATATCAAAATCTGTAAGCTTTGTGGATAATTGAAAGATCCATTTCAAGTACACCTTCCTCTCAGTGTGAAACCAATTTCCCGTTCACATATTCTCAAACACTCGAAGTAGGTAATCTCACTCAAAAACCGAAAGTGCTCCTTGAAGAATCTGTATTCCAAAATGAGAGGATAGTAATGTGATTTATAAAGGAGGTTTTTGTGAAAACTTGGATCACAGGTACGAAGAGATGAGGAACGAATACATGCGAAGTGAACGAAGTGTGCGTCGAGAATACATGCGTATGCAAACAGGGATTTACTCGCATGAATCCCGTGTGCAAACCAGCAAAAGCCCCAAGTCTGTCTGGAACATTGATCAGTATGTCTGATGTTAGAATGATATTCAAGCTTTGCTATGAAAATGGATTAGCTGTCACACTTTATTCCAAAATAAATACCCTCTTCAGAAAGCGGAAGTTTTCTGATAAAACAGTTTATGTAATCTATAAAATGCACACAAAAATGACCGTTTACAAAATACCCCATTCACCCATTCAAAAGTCTTCACACCAAAAGCATTCACACCATCATTTCCCGATGTGTACGGAACAAGTAGAATGACAAGTTTGCTCTTTTAAAGAAAGCCGTCTTTTAACCAGTCTGCTGCTGTCATTGTCCAGGTCCCGAGTTCTGCCGAGGCGGGCGGTGTGGACCAGACGAGCAGTGCCAGCGGGGACGCTGTGTCTGTAGAAGAGGATTCTTCAGGAGGAACGGCCGCTGTGTGGAGAGGGGGCCTCCTAGCAGTAGGCATCATACGCATGGAATTATGTCCAGTCCTGCTCCTCTATTACTCCTTACAGGTCTTCTTTCAGCTGGTTGGGTCAAAGGCGATGAGGAGAGGTGAACTGATTCCGCATTCCTGTGAATAGTGCCCGCGAAACCTATGTTGCAATGGTATGAGAAAGTCTCGATGTCGTCCGAGAGCCCTTCTGGCTCAATTAGGCCGCCCCAGGCTGAACTCCTGAAGTAAGCCCCGAACATTCGGCAGCCAGAACATTTCATCTGCTGAGGGAGAAACAAGTGTTTCCGATCGTCTACTCTACGTATTGTCTCGCATTGCCGTGCCTGTCATGCAAAGACTTGCGCCGCACTTTTGATTTATACTACTTTGGCATGTTCTTGTTTGACTTGTCTTGCATCGCGGTGACTTTGGTTACCGAGTATTTATCGTCTGTGGCAATCTCGTCTTTTAATGCCATGTTTGTCTGACTGGATATTTCCTCACATGGTCTCTTTTACCAGGCAATGTTCTGTCTCCCCTTGCCTTGCCTTTCTTCGAACAGTATGAACTGTATTAGTCATCCTGGTCTTTCTCTGTCCATATTATTACACCTAAAGAACAAATCCACTGAACACTAAAAAGAAGAAAAATTAATATGGGAGAGATAAGAGGTACAAAATTAAGAGATGAAATAACCAAAAGGATGGGTTAGAAGTTTTGACTTGGGATGCCCAAGCCGATGTGTAGAAGAATGCTTTAGCGGTAGTTGAGACAGCTTATCGTTTACTGCTATGCGGTTTATGTCGGTTTTGATGGATCAGTTCATTAAGAGTATGTGAAGGGTTACAATACTTCAGTAGAGAGTCTTAAATCCACTTGATATTCTTTACAGACGTGTGCAGACTGCCTGCCAAAACGGGACCTTGCAGAGCGTTCCTGAGGCGATTCTTCTTCAACATCAGGACTGGACGCTGTGAGGTCTTCACCTACGGCGGCTGTGCCGGCAACGCCAACAACTTCCGGTCCAGAGACAACTGCGAGGAATTCTGTAGAGGTGTCTCTTCAGGCCGGCCTGGTCCTCCTGGCGTCCTGCCCCGTGAGTGAATCTGTCTGAAAGCACTTCGCCTTTGAATTCAAATGCGGGACTTTTGCCGTTGAGCTAACCTGTGACCTGTTTAGCATTCGGAGTGCAGTTACTTTGTATATGCTTTTGTTGTGTGGATTTACTCTTCACTGACTCTCATAGCTGGAACGTCACTGTAGAAACGAGCTCCAAAACATGATGACTTTGAGGCATATGTTCTCATATTGCCAGTTTCTAATCTGACCTCGCAAATTACGCCATATCTTCCTGTCACATCCCAGATAAGTAAGGCTGTTTTCAGAACTCGAAATAGAGCTAAACCTAATTTCTGATTAAATATGTGCATGGAGTGTCAGGACACAGCGAAAGTACATTTGGCACGAATACATGCATGATTAAAAGACGATGTAAAAGCGCCAAGGACTGAACGAAGGGATTGAAGACATTACAAAATCTACTTATCAAAAACAGTTCTCTATCACTTGAATTCGGCTTTCTTTCTTTCTCATATATATATGTATGTGTCGATCACACAGAAGGAAATTTCAAATGGCCCAGTGATCGGCTGACATCCAGGAAGAATTAGTGTTATGATTCTTCCAATATCGGTAAATGAACTCTTCATCATTATTCTTACAGAACATTGGCCCTCTTACTCCAGTGTGATGTTGGTCATCATGAGACAAGTGGGTGCCAATACTAACAGTATCCACTTTTTCCGTCTTCACAGAGTAGGGCGGTAACCCATGTCAGTCGTGAACTATACCCACAATAGCAAATTCTCTCTTCTTTAGCTCCTTTTATTCCTACTGCACAGCATTTGAAAAAGGGTCCTCACTCAAACCGCGAAACATAATCCGAGTGAGTCGTTCGTCAGTTTTACGAACGTTACGTCTGTCTTCATCGAGTACTGATAATTCGTTCCATCTGCCACACCTTCAGTTCGGTGTGGCAGACTCTCTTGTGTAATGAACGAGATGTTCATTAGGGCTCGTTGCGCTTGTCGTCATGGGTTCAGACATACGGGGAGATTATGCCGACCCATTGAGAGTCTTGGGGAGGGTTCATAGGCCTATGATACAGTTTATCTGCATTTCTCTCAACAGCTACTTCCTCTCAGCTGATATGAATGTTTTATCCCTCCAGGTTTACTGGAGGTCCTACAGACTTTATCTGTCTGTCTGTCTGTCTGTGTGTGTGTGTGTGTCTGTCCCGACTCCACGGCCTATATCTCAAAAACTACTGGACGGATTTCCTTGAGATTTTGCACACTGACTGGAAGTTAGGTCCGATTCAATATTATCAAATTTTCAGAATCAAGGTTTGAAAAGAAAGTGACTTTTTTACATTTTGGTGTTGCAATGAAAACGATACAACAGACTCCATTTGCAAAATGTGTGACGTCATCATTTGACGTCGAATAACGTGACGTCATTTGCGAGGAGATTTTTGAGAAGGGTGAATAGAATAGAATAGAATAGAATTCTTCGGCTTGCTTAGGCGTCCAGGGCCTATCGCCGATTCTGGTAGTTCTCTGGCTGTATTTTTATTGTTCTTATGGATACTAGCTGGTCTTTTACCAGGCCTAGTCTATAACACTTGTGAGATAAAGAAAAAGAGAGAAAAAAAGGCCTAATTGCTGTGCATCATCTGCGCCAGTGGTTCCTCCAGCTTGAACATATATCCTTGTAGATGCTTGTCCACTCTGTTCTTGAACAAGTTCAGGTTCGGTGCCTCGACTACGCTATTCGGGAGGCTGTTCCACATGTTGATAACTCGCTGGGTGAAGAAATGCTGTCGTAAAGCCGTATTGCATCGGTTTTTCTTGAGCTTGTAGGCGTGACCTCTTGTGACACTATTGTCATCGCAGGAAAACAGATTCTCTCTAATCTGGTACATGCCGTGCGTATACTTGTACACTTCTATTAGGTCACCTCTAGTTCTTCTGTAGCACAGACTAGGGAGCCTCATCTTGACAAGTCTTTGTTCATATGTGAATTTGGAGAACATTGGTGAAGGAGAAAGAAAGATTTTTTACGATGCGGGTCGTTTGTATCCTGGACGTTTTGTACCTAGTCGTTTCGTCTGCAACTCGCACTTACGTTATGGTCGAAGTAGATTGATGTTTACTTCGTCCGCTGAACGCTGTCAAGACTAATGCTCGAATGAATGAAGTATGATTTCATAATTTTTCCGGATTAATACAAATGTATATCAAATACATCAGTTCAATTTAATCGAGTCAATTAATCGAGTACATGTCCACTAGGTGAAAAATGTGTTGAGTGGAACGCAAGTCAGAAAAGTTACACTTGCAGTCTAAACAACAAAATGAATACAGTGTTTGTATTGAAAAATCAGGTCACTCTTGTCGTCGTTTGGTTCCACGACAAGAGTATGAAATCTTGTTTCCAGCGAGATTAGGAGCTTCTGCAAACAGAGGGTGAAAAGGGCAGGATTCTAACGCACTTTAGCCAGGCACTCACGAGCCATGAAAATAGACGCCGACACGTGACCCAGATTCTCGCACTCAGCTGCGCAAAGTTTGTGCTCTGTGTGATTCGGGTGTAATACTGCCAATAAACGTCGTTAAGCTTAAGATTACACCCGAATCACACGGACCGTTAAGGTGCATGGAGTACAGTACCGGTCAAGAGTCACAACAACCACCGACACCGACCATTTCAGCCTTCTTCATGATGCGTTAGAATCCTGCCGTTGTCGTGGTGAACATGGCTGACAACGGTCAGAATGATTACTTGCTTGGTTTTTTCCTTGTCAAAACTTGTTATACCGTCAGATTGTTACCACCATCAGATTTTCTGCAACTTTTCGAAGCGAATCTAGCCTAAAAACCTACCAGTTATGCATCGTGTTAACAGGATTGACTCGTTGCTTGTAGAACGACGGTACTCGGTAGCAGTACCACACACGGTGTGTGCGTGAATGAGTACGAATGCACATGTCTGGTGTGAACATCTATAAAGTATAATACACTTCCTCCTCTGAGTGACTGTGTGAGTGTTAATTCAGCGTCTATGACATGCCAAAGGAAAACAAAACATGTCATAATAGGAGCTTTCCTGAACCTATCCATCATGTTTTAAATATATGGTCGATTGTTCCTGGGCCAATAGCTTAGAAATGGATTTACATGCTTTACAAACACTCCGTCATATCAATTCTCTAATGGCTCAGCTGGTAGAGCGTTCGACTCTTGGTCATGCATGACCAGGTTTGATTCTGCGCTGAAACTTTTTTTTTCTTCTCTTTTTTCGAGAGGTTGTGGTTTTTTGTGTTTTTATGTGTGTGTGTGTTTTCCCCCTCTTTTCTCGAGAGGTTGCGGGTTCGAACCCGATCTTTTTTTAAATGCCAAAACCTGGAGGTTCAGCGCCAGCGGTTTTTATTTGTCTTTTATGCTGAAGAAATATTTTCACTGGAGAAAAAAAAGCAATCACTACCGGCTTTGAGTGCAAGCATCATTCTTCTGCAGTAATCACTCTTAAAGGTAAACGGGTAAATGACGATACTCCTTCAGAAAGATTCATAGGCTTGACAATTAGACTTGATGTGTCCATGTGTATTTCCACAGTCTCTGGCGGATGTGGAGGACGACTCTGTGGAAGGAACGAAGTGTGTTCCGGAAGACGTTGTGTCTGTCAACGTGGATTTAGACGGGTCCGGGAACGTTGTGTTCGTGTTGGTGGTGCAGGTACATTTTTGTACCTGTAGTGATAGGGGAGACTGCATTGACCTGCTGATAAGATACAGTATGATTTATTGATTTCCATAGTATACGTCTTTCAACATCTCAACACGTTTTAGTTAATACAGTTAAAACGGTGGTCAAGTAGTCTTTATTCAACAAAGGGTTATTAAATCCAAACACAAGGAATAGAAGAAAAATACACATGAAGTCAAGTAAAATGGAAAATGTACAGCTGGTTTGACGGCTTGCGTAGTGACCCCCGACCATTAAGCTGAACTTCTTGTCCTGCCGTTCAGGTCCAGGAAGATGTGGAGGACGACTGTGTGGAAGGAACGAGGTGTGTTCTGGAGGACGCTGTGTCTGTCAACTCGGATTCAGACGTGTCAGAGGACAGTGTGTCCAAACCGACGGTGTTGGTGAGGTATTTTCTTACTGTTGGTAGTAGCACTTTTCCATGCTTCATACCTGACTTATCTGGACCTCTAAATACGTCTGTTTTTGTCACTTCAAAGCGTTGTAATACTTCCTTCATTTAACGAAAGAATGGTCTGGCCAAAAACAAAGAACACACTGCAAAATTACTCTTGTAAACTGGGTAAACGGAATTGACTGTGAAAATACTCCACTATTGAAGCAAGCACATTTTCTCTCGCTCCTCAGGTACTGGACGATGTGGAGGACGAGTGTGTGGAAGGAACGAGGTGTGTTCTGGAGGACGCTGTGTCTGTCAACTGGGATTCAGGCGTGTCAGAGAACAGTGTGTCCAAATGGGTGGTGTGGGTAAGATTTCTTTGCAGATGGCAGTAGAATGTTTTCGTGAACACATGGTAAGGTACAGTTTCATGACTTACTCAACAAATACAAAATCTGGAAAGTATCTATTTTGTTGATTGTTAAGCATAAGGAATGACAGTAGTTATACACTTGGCGGTTTGACCTCATTAATTAACACTTTTAATTAGCCGACTGTTAACTTTTAAAATTTAATTGCTTTGAGTGTTGTCTTTTTAGCGAGCGAGGGAGCGAGAGAGTCAGGCAGTCAGTGCCTCTGCTTGCAGCGCTGCATGGCTAAGGCAGCTGGCAGCAAGCTGGTATTGTGGTACAAAGATAAGAGGGATTTGCAATGCAGGGTTGGATTTCTTTTGTCGGTTTTCTTGCGGCAGTTTGTGGCATTGCAGCATGGCAGCCCAGCAGGCTGACTAAAAATAGGTTGGAATAATTGATCCCCAGTTGCTGAAAAGCATCTATTCTGTTGATTACTCAGCATAAGAAATGGATATTTATCATTCAATGATATAATGAGGGAGTTGTATGTTTCCCAGGGGAAAATGATTATTAAATGCATATGTTTAGGGAGCAGCTGAATCACGTGTGTGCATTTAAGAAAAAAAGCGAAGTGACTCTTAGAACTGCACAAAAACACAATGTTCTGCTCTGCAGGTACTGGCAGATGTGGAGGACGAGTCTGCGGACTAAACGAGGTGTGCTCTGGAGGACTCTGTGTCTGTCGAGGAGGATTCAGACGTGTCAGGGGGCGGTGCATGTCATTTCCCAGGAGAGGCAGGACGCCAACACGGAATACAGGTGGGTAGAGTTTGAACGTACTCGTGCTCAAAGAATAAAAATCCTATCGCAGCTGAAGAATGTGTATGTACAGATAACTGCTCGGTGGTATCTTTCCATTTATCTGATTGTTGTATGTGAATAAGCTGCTGACTGTAGTGTCTTTATCTGCTACTAATGAGTAATGCATAAGCGTACCTTGATGACGATTGTGATGTATTGCCTGTGTCCTGCAAAGCGGCCAGATGTAAGTCATCCTAATAATGCTACCAGTGTAGCTGTAACAAATGCTCTCACTACATTTAATTTGTGCTTGCCTTCATGGCATGATCACGGGTAGGTGTTATGTGGGTGATTTTGATTGCCTCACCTATGCATTGATTGGACAGCTATTTTTACGTGTTTGGTTACAGCCTGCAGATCTGGTTTCCGACGTGTTGGTGGACAGTGTGCGCATGTTCTATTCGGTGAGTGATGGTGTATTAAAAAAAAAGAATACTCCACAATAATCGACAATGAAAGTGTAACTTTTGCTTACTCTCCATAAGCCAATGAATAACGTATCAATATTTTTTCTAAACGACGCATTTCCCTAAGGTTGTCGAGGTCTTAAAGATAGCCATGAAACCTGTGGAAGCGAGACCTGTATGAATGGAGAGGTGTGTCGTATGGCTAGGTGTGTGCGACCCAGGGGTTGATCAGAGACAAATAACGTTGTGTCCCACCTCGACTGTCAGATAAGTTTCCTGTGTTTCCCTGTTAATGACTTTACATTGTTGGTTAAAGAGTAGCGATAACAGAATTCCTTGGATCAGCTCCTCTTCGCGAGAGTGAGGTATAAGACTAACCCAACGAGATTGTCTGTGTTAAGACTGCAGGGTAACTTGTTTCGCATAAGGCAGCTGTGTCCATCTTCGGGCTTTCATTGTCCAGGTCCTGAGTTCTGCCGAGGCGGGTGGTGTGGACCAGACGAGCAGTGCCAGCGGGGACGCTGTGTCTGTAGCAGAGGATTCTTCAGGAGGGACGGTCGTTGTGTGAAGCGGGGACCTCCTACGAGTAAGTACCAAATGCAAACGACGTTTGTCAAATCATTTGCAACATTTTGGTGTCACCCGTTTTGCCCTCACGCCCTTCTTTCACAGAATCAAAGTTGGCCTCAGTCTGTCTTGTTCCCCGCCATTTGTGTCCAGGATGATTTTAATTTTAATTTTATTAATGCTGAACGTTTCACGCTCTCCCTTGCCCTTTTTTAAATTTCCTCAGCCATTTCAAAATGTCGTTGCTTCTCACTTCGTCTTCCCCTGCTTCTTCATGTCTTTTTGGAACTGAGCAAACTATGCCTGCTCCGGTTTGCATTTCCTTGTCCTGCCATTCATTTTCTGCACTTTCTCTTTTCCTTTGCTCGCGTCTGGTTTCGCTTGAAATTTCTGAGTTTTGTCTCGAAACGCTTTGTTGTGCTAGCTCTTATCCAATTTAATTTGACACAAATCGAATTCTCTACATTTTCCATTGCAGTTTGGCCTTGCCCAGACTCTGATGACTTGCCTGATATCTTAGTGATCTGTCTTGTTTTGCTTTTTCTATGTTTGTTTTCTTCCGTCCAGCCTTCACTGCGCTGTCTACACTGTGTCACTTTTTGTGACCTCATTTTACAAACAGACATACTGCTATCACTTAAAGGACTACACCGTACCTTTTCAGCGTCTGCCCTCCAAAATACTTTGATGAATGTAGAATATTGTCTTTCTTATAGCTGTATTTCATTCAGTGTCGCACGTGGGTCTGCAGTTGTCCGTGAGATGATTATGAATTCCGTGTGTTGTGCAGACGTGTGCAGACAACCTGCCACAACGGGACCTTGCAGAGCGTTCCTGAGGCGATTCTTCTTCAACATCAGGACAGGACGCTGTGAGGTCTTCACCTACGGCGGCTGTGCCGGCAACGCCAACAACTTCCGCTCCCGAAACAACTGCGAGGAATTCTGTGGTGGTGTCTCTCCAGGCCGGCCTGGTCCTCCTGGCATCCTGCCCCGTGAGTGAATCTGCCTGAAAGCACTTCGCCTTTGATATCAAATGCGGGACTTTTGCCATTGAACTTATCTGTAACCTGCTTAGAACTAGGAGTGTGGTAATCGCGTCTACGGTATCGTTGTATACGGCTTGCGGAAAGTGATTTTGTGAATTGAAAAATGAATACTTCTCTTGCCCTTCAGGCATTGGATGATGTAGAGTATGGTTGTGTGGAAGGAATAAATTGTGTTCCAGAAGACGCTGTGTCTGTCGACGTGGATGCAGACGAGTCAGGAAGCGTTGTGTCCGAACTGGTGGTGTGGGTGAGGTTTCTCTTGGTAGGGGCAGCGCTCTGCAGGCCCGAGTTCCAGAAATACTTCTTGAAACATTTACACACGTACTTTGTTTCAAATTCTAGCATGGCACAATGACCACTTAATTGATGAAATGGTGTTTAGGCCAAACACAAAAAATACACAGCAGATTTGTTCTAGGATATTTCAGATAGAGCCGCTGAGCTATCCGCTTGCAAACTGATACCCATGATGAACCAATAATTTCTTCTCTTGTCCTTCAGGTACTGGAATATGTGGAGGGCTAATCTGTGGAATAAACGAAGTGTGTTCCGGAAATCGCTGTGATTGTCAAACTGGATGCAGTCGTATCGAAGGAGTTTGTTCCAAAAACGGTGGTGTTGGTGAGTTTTTCGTACTGGTGGCGTTGATGTGTTTTCTTGAACTAGTACGTGTATTATAGTATGTAGTCATGGTTTAGATTATGCTTTCTTGCTTGCTTGACTTTTTACATGCACTAAATTGGTTAGTCTTGGACATGCAAAACGTGTGGAGACAATTATTAAGAAGTTGGATGCTCATGGAAACTAGGAAATATGCTGCTTGCTGACCGCGTGCATTTGAAAGAAAAAAAAGTCTTAAACAATTAAACAACAAAGTTTCTCCCTATAGGTACTGGAAGTTGTGGAGGACGCACATGTGGGTCAAACGAAGTGTGTACTGGAGGTCGCTGTGTCTGTCGACGTGGATTCAGTCTTGTCAGAGGACAGTGTACGCGGACGGGAGGTGTCGGTAAGTTTCCTGACTGGTGGTAGAGGTGCTTTATCTGAACCTATTTGTCTAGTATACCTTCATATAACTTTGATACATGAAATCTACTTGAACACTTAAATGCTTTCATGTCGTTCTCTTCTAAGCATATCGAATAAACATTTACTGAACGATGGTTGTTGATGCATTTTGATAAAGGATGGATGATCCTGGAAACTACAAAATGAGCAGATGGGTCAGTGGCGTGCATTGAGAAGAATGAAAAAGTCTGAAAGAATGCTTGTATTTATGGAAAGACGAAATGTTTTGTTATGTAGTTACTGCAAAATGCGGAGGACGAGAGTGCGGACAAAACGAGGTGTGTTCTGGAAGTCGCTGTGTCTGTCGAAGTGGACTCTCACGCATAGGAGGTCAATGCACTTCTCCAAGAGGCACGGGTAAGTCTTTTCTTTCCTACTACAGTGTAAGCCGACATTCAGACTCAATGTGTGTCCCCATCTCTGTGCATACTGAGTTCGTCTCCTTAAGAAATTTAGGCGTCATGTTTGACGATGATCTGTCAATGAGATCTCATGTCAACAAAGTCTTTCAGTTAGTATATTACGAGCTAAGGAAAATTAGTACCATTTGTCATTATCTTTCTCAGGTGGCCACCAAAACGCTCATCACACGTCCTGTCTCGTCTCGACTATGGAAACTCTCTTCTCGCTGGCATCCCTGACACTCTGCTTAACAAACTTCAGAAAGTTCTGAATTGTGCTGCTAGGCTAGTTTTTCGATGTCCCAAGCGTACCCATGTCTCATCACTCCTACATACACTTCACTGGCTCCCCATCTCTCAGAGGATAGATTATAAACTTGCTACTTTGTGCTTCAAGGCCATCGACAACACCGCACCACACGCTCTTGCAGAAATTCTTGCAGTCTACACGCTCTCCAGATCTCTACGCTCAGCTGCTGACTCTAGAATGCTCAAGGTCCCCGGCAGTAATAAGAAAACTCAAGGACAGCGTGCCTTCTCCTACATCGGACCTGTAACCTGGAATAGTCTCCCTCTCTCAGTCCGTCATTCTGACACTCTGCCCCAGTTCATAAGTGCTCTAAAGACCCACCTCTTCCGATCCGCCTTTCCCGCTGAGCTGCTTCGCCTTTCTTGACCTGGCCGGCAAGTGGTATAGTTTGCTCTATTTGTTCTATTGGATCTTAGTTTTTGTTTTTGTTTATGTGTGTTGTGAGTGAGTTTTTTGTGGGAATGTAGTGTTGAGTGGTTGTATGAGTGTTGATTCTTTGGATTGTGAACGCCATGAGCTTGTCTGTCAAGGGAAGGTATGTGCTTATGAATAAACTATTATTATTCAGAATAACCGTACACCAGTTTATGAAAAAAAGAGGCTGAGAGGTTAGATCCACTAAAGCCTTCGCATCTTATATCTGCAAGCGACAAAAGTAGTAGCACAATAAAACAATGAAGCTATATATAGTGTCACTTCGAATACTGGACACACCAGCTAGCAATTCTTATAAGTTGTTTTCAGGGACATAGTAAAACCTTTGACCAGAAGTAGGACTGAACCACCGCAGCCCGTAAAGTCGTTCAGCCGAATTGTTATCAAGATGTTGTGTCTGTTAATCAAAGTGACTTTCTTTTCCGATTTGGCTTATATCACCTTTTCTTTTGTTTGATTGCACGTGTGGTGGGTTTTGTTCCTACTAGGTACAATGCCTTGTGGAAGGCGAGTGTGCGGACAGGGCGAGATATGCTCTGCAGGTCGCTGTGTCTGTCCTGGAAAACGCAAACGAGTGCGGGGACGGTGCGTTGCATCTCGAATTAGGATACCACGGATTCCGCTGCGTACGTATAACTTGATCACAGTTCCATACTAAAGAAGTTACTTCCTACTACAGTCCATTAGCGTACGTGCTCAGTCATCTCACCGTGTTGTTTACTGATATGCTCTTGCGGAGTAATTTCCCTATGGGCTAGTTCAAGATGGCTACTATCGTGCTGTTCCGTTACTGCTCGGATCCTCATGTGCTGTGATACTCGGAAGTAGCGACAGCTGATATGCACGTCTCAGGAAGTAGTTTGTGAGATAGTTGGGTATGTGAATCCTTTTTCAACGAAATACGAACCCAACATTTCTATATTCATCTATCTCGAATCAAATCAGAAATAGTTTTAAAAATGTAATTTTCAAAGGCTTTCTTTTAGATTAAAAAAGAACCACAAAGAATCAGATTCTATTGTACTTTTGTTTTAAAAGGGTGATGGTCAGGTCTTCAAAATTCCTGTTCAAATTTGTCCTTGTACCATTAAGCATCAGCACTGTTATCTTGATATATTTACAGTCATTTGCACTGGATTGTAAATATGCACATGAATATGAATGAAGTGTGTTGTCTGTGATTAGTATGAAGTAATAGCTACATTCTCAGTAAGTACATGAAGTGCAATTTCTCATATTTGTCAGAAGAAGATGCTATTTGCAGATGTGAGTTTTGCCTTTATAGATTGAACACATTTAACGTGTATTAATTATTCAACAAATCTATGAATTACTGGTGACTTTCCATTCATGATCACAACGAGACAGCTGGTGTTGCAATATTGTTGGAAAGTTGTGAAACTCCATGTGCTTGATTGCCGGATGTAGACCAGGCTTCCAATTCGTGCGCGGACGATGTGTCCGTGTCCCAACCCGTAAGTTCTCATCGCACTTAGCTTTGAGGCGAACACCACAGAATCTCTTGTGAAAGGCAGAGCATCGTCTCGAGCGACAGTGCCAGTGTGTCCCGGGTCAGTCACACGAGCTGCGGTGTCTGGTGTGTCTGCACTGTTCAATGCGTGAGCGGCAGTGCTGCGGCGCTTTGTATGAGGAGAGCGCCCCAGGGCACACTGAACCGTTTCCCATTGCATCTAATGCTTAATGTGGTAGAGCGCCAAGGGGCGCTCGCCTTATACAACGCACTGCAGTCCCTCATCTTGTTGACTCAAAGCAGGAGAGCAGCATTAGAGAGAAGCACCTGCACTACGTTTCCCGCGGTGTCTTTCTTCTCCTTTGCTTGCTGGCGTCTCTTGTCGTTGGTACAACTGGATCCCATTCTCGAGATGTAATGCCAGTACGCATATGTTTTCGAGGTACTTGCTTCAGCTTTTCATAGTCACATAGTCTTCAGTTTAGAGTTTGGTGGCTCTTCATGGTATGCGTGCATTACACACGTTTTATCGTAATATGCCACTGCAGGCCCCAACACATGTAGGGACAAGACACTCAGAAGTAGAGAGGTGTGTCATCAGGCCGGGGGTGTGTGCAGACAGGCTGACTCCAGTCAGGGGACACTGTGTCCGACAAAAATGTGATAACTCTATTTGAAATACCCCAAGGACTCGTCCTCTTCGTAAGCATTTTTCAAGTCAAGGCTGATCTCTGTGACTGTCCCAATCCGGTCCTCTGTGTTAGATCTCATCGCAGCATTATAACACGCAAAACAAATTGCTATCATGCGCGCGTGTGTGTCTGTGTGTTTGCATCTAATCCTGACATGCAATCGTGACATATAATTTAGATATAGAATCGTAGTCCCTAGCGAGAAAAAAGATGTAGCTTGCTGTGAGGCCGCTATGATACAAAGTTTACCTTTAAAGATGGAGTACATGTGTCGTTCGTCAGATGTATTTGACGAAGAGTATGAAAGCGAAACGCACAGGTCCTCTGAAAACAATGCTAATTGCTTTCAATACCAAATGCCATTCCGCTTGCCTCTTCGTGTCCGGGAAGATGTGCATAATGAGTGTGCTGTAAAAAGGACATATCTTCTAGAGAACGCTTTGTCTGTCATCGTGGATGGAGCCTTGTGAGAGGAAGATGTGTCCCAGTCAGGGAATCAATTCCTTTTGAACCTTTCATTCAGAGCGTTTGCTCCAGTTCTTAAACTCTCCTGGTCCTTGGAGTGTTGCTTAGTTTAAAAAATCAGAACAAACTCTTGGTGACATTTCACAAATGACTTGTGATTTGCTTCTACGTCCAAATGAGAAAATGCTTTCTTTTCAGGTCCGGGAAGATGTGGAGATCGAGTGTGTGGAAGGAACGAGGTGTGCACCAGAGGACGCTGTGAATGTCGACGTGGATTCCGACGCGTGGGAGGACAGTGCCAGCGAAACCGCCCACGGCGTAAGATTCGTGTATTTTAAAGTACCCATTGAAGTGCTGTGCCCCCTGTATGTTTTGCAAAAGCGCTTGTCATAGGAATCTTGAAAGGAATTTCTTGGAACAAGTTTTTTTTACGTGTTGTGCATCCACTATTCGAAAAACATTTATTTTATTGAGTTCATGTTTTGCACAAAGAATCCATGTAGACTACCTCATTCATACCTATGACCAAGTCGTCTAAACGACATGCTGTCCTAATTCTTCGAAACTATTACATTATTGATATTTTCAGACGTTTGGTATCGAAAAAGTATTTGAAGCCTCATTATTTGTCCACCTTTCGGACAGTCTTCTTTTGGTGAGTTCAGGCTTACAGTAAAGGGACTTGCTGTTAGTCCCCAATGATAGAGAGTTTTGATATCAAACAGGACTTTATGAGTGGTTGATCCGATATTTATGACAAAGAGTCTGAAGGCAAAGCTCATAGGTCCTCTGAAAACAATGATGCTTGCTTTCAAGACCCCATGAGATACATGCACTGCATCCCTTCCGGGTCCTGGAAGATGAATAGAACGAGTAAGCAGAATAAAATACATGTCTTCCAGAGGACGCTGTGTCTGTCATCGTGGATGGAGCCTTGTGAGAGGAAGATGTGTCCCAGTCAGGGAATCTATTCCACTTGACCCTTTCATCCAGAGTATTTACTGCAGTTTTAGTAAACTCCCGGTCTTTGGATCGATGAATATCCAAAAGTCTCAAGATAAAAACTTGGACCCTTTTCACAAATACAATATTGCTTGCTTTAACGTGCAAATGAGAAAAAGTTTTCTTTTCAGGTCAGCACAACAGATGTGGACGTCGAGTGTGTGGAAGGAACGAGGTGTGTACCAGAGGACGCTGTCAATGTCGACCTGGATTCCGACGCGAGGGAGGACAGTGTACTCGGTCGGGTGGGGACGGTATGTGTGCTGAAGTCAGTCAACATCGTTCTCTCCATCAGCTTGCGTGTATTACAAAGTGGCTGCATATTTCCCTGCGTGCTCTTCTCGACCTAAACAAAACGAAAGCAAACGCAGAATCGTCGTGCGACTTCCCGAAATACCTTCATAGCTTCTGAGAAAATAATGTTCTCGCTTGAGTGACACAAATATCCTTGTCACCAAGTCTTCTAAACTTGAATCTTTCAAACGGATTAATCGCTGTTACAGTTGCACAATATGTGTTGTTGTTTTGATGTATAACCGGGACAAAGAGTCTAATATAGAATCGTAGTCCCTTGCTAGAAAGAAGTTGTAGCTTGCTGTTAGGCCCCACGATATGAAGAATTCCTTTAATAAAAACCGCTGGCGCTGAACCTCCAGGTTTTGGCACACACAAAAAATTGGGTTCAAACCAGCAATCTCTCGAGAAAAGAGGGGGGAAAAACACACAAAAACACAAAAAACAGGTCGGGTTCGAAAAAAGTTTCAGCGCGGATTTGAATCCGTTCACGCATGACCTAACGTTACAATTGTCCAGCGCTTCACCATCTGAGCCATTCATTTGGCAACTGACGTTACTACGTGTTTGTAAAGGAATTATAACGTTCTTTTCTGTAAACTCCCTCGCTTCATATTTTGCACTGTAAATTGTATAAAAATGGATGATAGTTCATGAAATTTGAGTGGTCTTGTACATTTTAGGATACTTAAGGTCTATTTCTGCCAAGTTTATTATCGATTCACTGCCATTAGGCCAAGCCAACAGACTACCAGTACCAAGTTGTTGCGCTTAAGTCAGGACAGACAGAACGAACGAACGAACTTTATTTTACAAGGGTAGTGAATTAGGCAGTATTGCCTTTCTTACTTACATTCAGCCCTTGAGGCAAAATATTCAAATGTGGTAAGAGAGAGAGAGAGAGAGAGAGAGAGAGAGAGAGAGAGAGAGACAGAGAGAGAGACAGAGAGAGACAGAGAGAGAGACAGAGAGAGAGAGAGAGAGTGAGAGAGAGAGGGGGGGAGGGGAGCTGGGAAAAGGGGAGGAAGGGAAGAGAGAATGAGAGTAAGAGAGTGGGTGGGAGAGAGAGAGAGAGAGAGAGAGAGAGAGAGAGAGAGAGAGAGACAGAGAGAGAGACAGAGAGAGAGAGAGACAGAGAGAGAGACACAGAGAGAGAGACCTTGAGACAGAGAGAGACACAGAGAGAGAGAGAGAGACAGAGAGAGGGGGGGGGAGGGAAGCTGGGAAAAGGGGAGGAAGGGAAGAGAGAATGAGAGTAAGAGGGTGGGTGGGAGAGAGAGAGTGAGAGAGAGAGAGAGAGAGAGAAAGAGGGAGAGAGAGAGAGAGAGAGAGAGAGAGAGAGAGAGAGAGAGAGAGAGAGAGAGAGAGAGAGAGAGAGAGAGAGAGAGAGAGAGAGAGAGAGAGGAAATTGCAAGCCGCCGAATGTTGCAGATTTCTACTCTTGCTAGCGTCGAAAGACACGCGGAAACGGAAAAGATAACTCTGTTTGACTCGATTTCGATTCGACTAAGCATTTCCGTCCGCTATTCCGTCAATTGACCTTTGAGTGAGGCAGTTTTTGAGATATATATCAGCTTCTAAGTGGGACTGAATTTCAGATCGTACATGCAAATGACGTCATGCTATTAATGACGTCAAATTTGGCTTTGCCGTCAAATGTCATTTCAATAATTTTTAGACCGGTAATTTCGAGAATACGACCTTAGAAAACCACTTTCTCTTCAAACCTCGATTCTGAAAATTTGATACATTCAATCGGACCTAACTTCCAGCCAGTGTGCAAAATGTCAAGGAAATCCGTCCAGTAGTTTTGGAGAAATGAGCCGTGAAGTCGGGACAGACAGACAGACAGACACACAGAAAATCCTTCTTCCTCCTTCTCCAATGTTCTCTAAATTATTCATTCTCGCATGGATTCTATATAGGACCCACGCTCCTGGAAACTCTACTTGCAAATGACGTCACGTTGTTAATGACGTCAAACATTACGCAATTTGGCCATTCCATGAACCGCGTATTTGGGGAGGCGCTCTGGAGTGTACGACCTTAAAAAACCACTTTCTCTTCAAGCCTCGATTCTGAAAATTTGATACATTCAATCGGACCTAACTTCCAGTTAGTGTGCAAAATCTCAAGGAAATCCGTCCAGTAGTTTTTGAGATATAAGCCGTGGAGTCGGGACAGACAGACAGACAGACACACACACACACACACACACAGACAGACTAATAAAGTCTGTAGGACCTCCAGTAAACCTGGAGGGAAAATTTCATTTATGTCGTGTTTCCAAAAGACGGCAGATAATCTCCTAAATTTAATGGATTGGTTATAAAAAAAAGTAAAATCTAGACCTTTCACTAAATTTCTTTAGAATCCGTTGTGAGCTTTATGAATTAGTTTTCTGAATAACTAACTTGCAAACAAACAGAGGAGGAAAAATAACCGCGGAAGTATAAAAAAGAAGCTGAAACACATTCCTTTATGAATGCATTTTATACAAAGGAGTAGAACAGTTTAAGTTGATGATCCGTACGAAAAATAGATAACAGAAGGAGCCATAGTTCGGGTGATATTGTTTTTCGCGGCTTTTGTACATGTGCTGCGCGGTGGAGGGAGGAGAAACTTTTCACACAGAAAACTGCATCGTTGTCGAGGCTGTAGTCCACAGGCGCGTTTCCCAGACTATGGATTAGCAATCCAAAGCAATCCAAAGCAATCTAAAGCAATCCAAAACAATCCAAAGCAACTCAAAGCAACCCAAAGCAACCCAAAGCCGTTTCTAACCTTTTGGAACCTAAGTACCATATCTCATGGTCAGCCAAGTATCCTCCATTGCGAAATACAATGACCTTTGTTTTTTCGTGATTAACCTGTAGGCCGACTGCAACCGTTCCTTTCTCTAAATAGTTTAATTGGTTTTGAAGTCCTATTGCTGTATCAGAAATAAGAGCAATATCATCTGCATACAATAGTGCATATATCGTCGTATAGTCCGGCATAAGCTGGATACCATGTCTACCGTATTTCGAAATATATTTTGCAACATAATTCACCAAGAGGGAAAATAGGATCGGAGACATCTTGCAGCCCTGCTTCAGTCCGCAGTTACATTCGAATACATCTCCGTAGCCATTGTTGCATCTAACAGAGCACAGAACTTGAGAGTATATGGCTTTTAGCATCTCGAGTAATCTCCCTTGCAGCCCGTATTTTTCTAGTATTTCCCACAGGATCTTTCTATCTACCCAGTCAAACGCCTTCTTCAGGTCCACAAATGCAACATATACTTTCCGTCGTCTCGAAAGATATCTCTGCACAACTGAATGCAGTACAAAAACATTATCCATGGTAGAATAACCTCTTCTGAAGCCTGCCTGTTCTTCACCTACTAAACCGTTACTCTCCACCCAGTCATTTAATCTATCAGTCATGATAGAGGTAAAAACTTTGCTGAAGCAACTTAACAGC
>JAWQFJ010027243.1:87500-94140 GCA_034096865.1 Theodoxus fluviatilis
AACTTCAACAACAACCAAAGGACGAAACAGGAAATGAACACAAACAACTCATTATAACAACACTTCAATACAATAGCAGCAACATCACTGCCACCACCACCACGACAACAAGGGCGACTACAACAGCAGGGTTTGGGTAAAGATAACTACAAAAAGCAAAAACAACAACAACAACAACATCGAAACAATTCACCACGTATCGCGTCGTTTTTCTGCAGCCCCTTCCAACCCGCCAAGACCTCAATGTGGCCCTGTTTGCGCCATCTTCTGTCCCCATGGCAACGTCATCGATGCACGAGGCTGCCCAACCTGCCGTTGCAGACCAGGTCAGTGGGTCAGTGGGTCACTAGAGGTCATGTCAAGGTTAACAAGCTTTATGCGTACGTGTGGAGCTATAAAGAGTTACCTACTCTGAGGTCAGGTGGTAAACGAAGAACAAGTGCCTGGCTTAGTGTTCAGACTGCCGTGAGACTTGGACAATACGACTGATGAATTATAGGATTAGATATTGTTTTGGAGCCTCTTCTTTGCGCGTTAGGGCACGTCGCTTTCCCCTCGGAGTGCTTGCCACCCAGACGAAAGAAAACTAAAGTCAAGAGCTGAGACTACGAAAATACGGGAAAAGCTTCCAGAGAAGACAAAACAAATAATGATCACAAAGATCGCTGGGGGGTGTTGGAATCACAGGTTAAGTATGGAAAAAAACCGTTTCGGGCATAGCCCTTCATCAGTTTTATAAGAGGGGTGTGGGGAAGACGTGACGGTCAAGCTGACAGGCCGTAGCATCTCATTGGCTGTGTTTTTATGTGTTTGTTTCTTCTTCTGCAGACTCTTTTGACATTCTGTGTGTGTGAATCCATGCGAATTCACTGTGGATTAACCGACCAAGATCGCTTGGCAGTCAGATGTAGTGACCCGCTAGTTTTGTGTGGCCCGCCACCTTGGCTGTCTCTCCTACACCCCTCTCCTCGGAAGAGTCCAATCGCGTGGCCCGCCTCTGGAGGCTTTTTCCAAACAGGTGGCGGGTTTTCCCAAACTGAATCGGGGGGAGGCTTCGATCCAATAGAAATACTGCAGGATGCGCGCACTGATGGGAGTGACTTTTGTGAATGTTGAGATTCTATTCCATTAAAAAAACATGAGCAGCCGCAGCGTATGCTTGATGACTTTCAGATTTACAATCCACTGATAAATGAAGGTTTTAAATGCCCTAATGAATCCCGCATATTCTGGGGTGGGGGGAGTGGAAGGGGTGGGTGAGGGGAGTGGAAGGGGTGGGTGGAGGGAGTGGAAGGGGTGGGGGGGGGGGGTGGAAGGGGGATGGAGTGGGGTGGAATCCATGAGACTGACTTTGTTTATATTCCACCTTGTCTTTTCCCTGATTCTGCAATGCTTGCAACACATCCATGATGTGTGTGGAGCCACTGCACATGTGAAACCCTCCTCTATACGTAGGGGGAATTTTCTTTGGCCATTGAGGGAATTTCATTGAGCCAGAAGCCAGTGAAAGTGGCTATTCTCTGCCATTGTCTGTTGCTAATGGTTATCATTTTTGTGGGTTTGGGGGTTGAGAATAAACACACCGCGTCTCCCCACGCGATTCATAAGTAGCAAATAACTAGGGAAAAGGTGGCCTGACTAGCGCTTACTCTAAACAGTTTCATTGATTTCGTGCTCAGTGGCCTTACATAGCCTACGGTGGCTGACAGGCCGTAAAACTCCATTTATCCATTCAGTTTTGGAGTATTCTTATCAGACTTTAGAAAACTCTGAGTGTGGAAAGCAAACGCCGACGTAATCAATAGTTTGACGTCATTAATTTGGTGAGGCGGGATAAAATATCTCCTTATTGTTTCAATACCGAAACGAAGCAACAGATAACTTCCCAGATTTAATAGATTGTTGTTTGGGTAAAATCATTACCTGTCAGCATTATTTAGTCCAAAGTATTTGGGAACATTCCGAATTATTTTGCCGAATAACCAGCAAACGGAAGGGGAAAATAACCTTCTTGGCGGAGATAAAGAAATGGGACAGACGTAGTTTGGAGGGCTGGTCGCCGACCCTTTTAGATCCATAACGACACTGACCTATAATATGGGGCTGTCTCTCCCAATTCTAGTTCACTAGAGACGTCGCCTACCGAATACTGACTCGGGTTCACAGAATGGTCTCCCCCTCCCCCCTCACTCCCATTCATCACAGTTCCCCCTCGCAGACCCCCTGTCCCCATGCTGGCACAAGAGAGAACCAAAAGCAACATGGGTAGAACAAAAAGCTTTGGAATAAATACTTTTATTCATTGTGGCAGACGCTCGCAAGAGAAGCGGAAGCAGACGACATTACTTGATAAAGAGCCAACGATCAGGAATGCTGGCGGTTCCATTCTTGTGTGGGAACTTTCACCTCAAGCATAGCTGCGGGAAAGACAAAAAGCTGGCGTGCTCGCATGGAGATGGACCACAGCATTTAATTGGTGTAAATAGATAAAGGAAATTTACATGTATTTAATAACTACAGAGACGGATACAAGCCCTGGAAATGAAATGCTTCCCCAAGATTCTGAACATGTCATATAAAAACCGCTGGCGCTGAACCTCCAGGTTTTGGCATTAAAAACCCCCCAATACAGCTGCGAGGGCCTTCAGTAAACCTGGAGGGATAAAAAATCGAATACAGGACGTTTCGTACCCTAGTCGTTGTGCACCTCATTTAGTCGATTCGTACCTTTTCTACTCTAACCCTAACTCTAACCCTAACCCTAACTCTAACCGGTTAGGGTACGAAACGACTAGGTACAAAACGTCCAGGATACAAACGACCCGCATCGTAAAAATTCTTTCTTTCTCCTTCACCAATGTTCTCCAAATTCACCCTTCTCAAAAATCTCCTCGCAAATGACGTCACGTTATTCGACGTCAAATGATGACGTCACACATTTTGCAAATGGAGTCTGTTGTATCGTTTTCATTGCAACACCAAAATGTAAAAAAGTCACTTTCTTTTCAAACCTCGATTCTGAAAATTTGATAATATTCAATCGGACCTAACTTCCAGTCAGTGTGCAAAATCTCAAGGAAATCCGTCCAGTAGTTTTTGAGATATAAGCCGTGGAGTCGGGACAGACAGACAGACAGACACACACACAGACAGACTAATAAAAACCGCTGGCGCTGAACCTCCAGGTTTTGGCATTAAAAAACCCCCAATACAGCTGCGAGGGCCTTCAGTAAACCTGGAGGGATAAAAAATCGAATACAGGACGTTTCGTACCCTAGTCGTTGTGCACCTCATTTAGTCGATTCGTACCTTTTCTACTCTAACCCTAACTCTAACCCTAACTCTAACCGGTTAGGGTACGAAACGACTAGGTACAAAACGTCCAGGATACAAACGACCCGCATCGTAAAAAATCTTTCTTTCTCCTTCACCAATGTTCTCCAAATTCACCCTTCTCAAAAATCTCCTCGCAAATGACGTCACGTTATTCGACGTCAAATGATGACGTCACACATTTTGCAAATGGAGTCTGTTGTATCGTTTTCATTGCAACACCAAAATGTAAAAAAGTCACTTTCTTTTCAAACCTCGATTCTGAAAATTTGATAATATTCAATCGGACCTAACTTCCAGTCAGTGTGCAAAATCTCAAGGAAATCCGTCCAGTAGTTTTTGAGATATAGGCCGTGGAGTCGGGACAGACAGACAGACAGACAGACACACACACAGACAGACTAATAAAAACCGCTGGCGCTGAACCTCCAGGTTTTGGCATTAAAAACCCCCCAATACAGCTGCGAGGGCCTTCAGTAAACCTGGAGGGATAAAAAATCGAATACAGGACGTTTCGTACCCTAGTCGTTGTGCACCTCATTTAGTCGATTCGTACCTTTTCTACTCTAACCCTAACTCTAACCCTAACCCTAACTCTAACCGGTTAGGGTACGAAACGACTAGGTACAAAACGTCCAGGATACAAACGACCCGCATCGTAAAAAATCTTTCTTTCTCCTTCACCAATGTTCTCCAAATTCACCCTTCTCAAAAATCTCCTCGCAAATGACGTCACGTTATTCGACGTCAAATGATGACGTCACACATTTTGCAAATGGAGTCTGTTGTATCGTTTTCATTGCAACACCAAAATGTAAAAAAGTCACTTTCTTTTCAACCTCGATTCTGAAAATTTGATAATATTCAATCGGACCTAACTTCCAGTCAGTGTGCAAAATCTCAAGGAAATCCGTCCAGTAGTTTTTGAGATATAAGCCGTGGAGTCGGGACAGACACACACACACAGACAGACAGATAAAGTCTGTAGGACCTCCAGTAAACCTGGAGGGATAAAGTCTGTAGGACCTCCAGTAAACCTGATGGGATAAAAACCGCTGGCGCTGAACCTCCAGGTTTTGGCATTAAAATACAAAATAAAAAAAGATCGGGTTCGAACCCGCAACCTCTCGAGAAAAGAGGGGGGAAAAACACACACACACATACAAACACAAAAAACCAGGTCGGGTTGAAACCCACAACCTCTCGAAAAAAGAGAAGAAGAAAAAGTTTCAGCGCAGAATCGAACCTGGTCATGCATGACCAAGAGTCCAACGTTCTACCAGCTGAGCCATTAGAGAATTGATATGGCAGAGTATTTGTAAAGCATTTATAACGTTCTTTTCCGTGGCCACACAAGCAGCTAAATCTCAACCGGCTGAATAAAAGCAAAGGAGTCTGTGCGGGGGTGAGTCTCAGATCTGCATTAGAAATTGAACATTACTGCTCATTGCTCGTGCAAGGCTGGGTAAGTGTTGTTGTTTTTTTAATCATTTATCTGTTACGTGTTTGATGGAGTAACCTAAGCTCGCATTCCAAAATTGTAGAACCTACTCTTGAAGTGTTGTGTGTGGATCCAAAAAGCTTGTGCAACTGTCCTTCGCACTGACTGTCCTATGCACCGACTGTCCTTTGCACTGACCGTCTTTTGCATTAACTGTCCTTCACACTGACAAGGAGATAGTCTCGAAGGAGAGGAGGGGAAGTGCGCTTTCTACAGTGGGTAAAGATCTAACAGTCCGCTCCAAGTTTTTGTCGCGCTCACCAGTGCTTCGGACATGTGCCGGTCATTCTGTGCACTGGTCAGTGTGAAAGTGCATAGAACAGTCAGTGCATCGGACAGTCAGTGCATAGAACAGTCAGTGTGAAGGACAGTTAATGCAAAGGACAGTCCGTGCATAGGACAGTCAGTGCGAAGGACAGTTGCGCAAGCTTTTTGGCTCCACACACAACACTTCAACAGTACTCAGTAGGTTCTACAATTTTGGAATGCGAGCTTAGGTTACTCCATCAAACAAGTAACAGATAAATGATTATTTAAAAAAAACACTTACCCAGCTTTGCACGAGCAATGAGGATGGTTGATCTTCTGCTTAGCAGCGTCAAGATGGAAAGAAAGTCGATATGGAGCTTCATTTTTTCGCATTGATCTGAAGCACCAAGCTGTCAACTCGACCGTTTATTCCGCTTGCTCATAGATCTTAATTTCGTCTAAATAACTTGAGTGGTATTTATTCATACCCCTGTCTATCACAGTCTGAGAAATCTTCTCACTGTCTGGCAAAAATGAGACACAAATGATGTCCGGAATACAACGCAACAAATCAGCGTTCATTCGGAAGCCATTTTGCCGCCGGCGCATCGGTAATCACGCGAGATACAGCGAGAAAAGGGGCGTGGCTGTAGAGTGGGTCGCCATTCCATCAAATGACTGCTTGCATCGTAAAAAATCCTTCTTCCTCCTTCTCCAATGTTCTCTAAATTATTCATTCTCGCATGGATTCTATATAGGACCCACGCTCCTGGAAACTCTACTTGCAAATGACGTAACGTTGTTAATGACGTCACACATTACGCAATTTCGCCATTCTATGAACCGCGTATTTGGGGAGGCACTCTGGAGTGTACGACCTTACAAAACCACTTTCTCTTCAAGCCTCGATTCTGAAAATTTGATACATTCAATCGGACCTAACTTCCAGTTAGTGTGCAAAATCTCAAGGAAATCCGTCCAGTAGTTTTTGAGATATAAGCCGTGGAGTCGGGACAGACAGACAGACAGACACACACACAGACAGACTAATAAAGTCTGTAGGACCTCCAGTAAACCTGGAGGGATAAAAACCGCTGGCGCTGAACCTCCAGGTTTTGGCATTAAAAACCCCCCAATACAGCTGCGAGGGCCTTCAGTAAACCTGGAGGGATAAAAAATCGAATACAGGACGTTTCGTACCCTAGTCGTTGTGCACCTCATTTAGTCGATTCGTACCTTTTCTACTCTAACCCTAACTCTAACCCTAACCCTAACTCTAACCGGTTAGGGTACGAAACGACTAGGTACAAAACGTCCAGGATACAAACGACCCGCATCGTAAAAAATCTTTCTTTCTCCTTCACCAATGTTCTCCAAATTCACCCTTCTCAAAAATCTCCTCGCAAATGACGTCACGTTATTCGACGTCAAATGATCACGTCACAGATTTTGCAAATGGAGTCTGTTGTATCGTTTTCATTGCAACACCAAAATGTAAAAAAGTCACTTTCTTTTCAAACCTCGATTCTGAAAATTTGATAATATTCAATCGGACCT
>JAWQFJ010027245.1:0-40000 GCA_034096865.1 Theodoxus fluviatilis
TACTACAACCGTGGGAAAAAAAAGTATAACCATTTGAGTTACTCTCATTCACACAGCCATTTACTACAACCGTTGGGAAAAACAAAAGTATAGCCATTTGAGTTACTCTCATTCACACAGCCATTTACTACAACCGTTGGGAAAAACAAAAGTATAGCCATTTGAGTTACTCTCATTCACACAGCCATTTACTACAACCGTTGGGAAAAACAAAAGTATAGCCATTTGAGTTACTCTCATTCACACAGCCATTTACTACAACCGTTGGGAAAAACAAAAGTATAGCCATTTGAGTTACTCTCATTCACACAGCCATTTACTACAACCGTTGGGAAAAACAAAAGTATAGCCATTTGAGTTACTCTCATTCACACAGCCATTTACTACAACCGTTGGGAAAAACAAAAGTATAGCCATTTGAGTTACTCTCATTCACACAGCCATTTACTACAACCGTTGGGAAAAACAAAAGTATAGCCATTTGAGTTACTCTCATTCACACAGCCATTTACTACAACCGTTGGGAAAAACAAAAGTATAGCCATTTGAGTTACTCTCATTCACACAGCCATTTACTACAACCGTTGGGAAAAACAAAAGTATAGCCATTTGAGTTACTCTCATTCACACAGCCATTTACTACAACCGTTGGGAAAAACAAAAGTATAGCCATTTGAGTTACTCTCATTCACACAGCCATTTACTACAACCGTTGGGAAAAACAAAAGTATAGCCATTTGAGTTACTCTCATTCACACAGCCATTTACTACAACCGTTGGGAAAAACAAAAGTATAGCCATTTGAGTTACTCTCATTCACACAGCCATTTACTACAACCGTTGGGAAAAACAAAAGTATAGCCATTTGAGTTACTCTCATTCACACAGCCATTTACTACAACCGTTGGGAAAAACAAAAGTATAGCCATTTGAGTTACTCTCATTCACACAGCCATTTACTACAACCGTTGGGAAAAACAAAAGTATAGCCATTTGAGTTACTCTCATTCACACAGCCATTTACTACAACCGTTGGGAAAAACAAAAGTATAGCCATTTGAGTTACTCTCATTCACACAGCCATTTACTACAACCGTTGGGAAAAACAAAAGTATAGCCATTTGAGTTACTCTCATTCACACAGCCATTTACTACAACCGTTGGGAAAAACAAAAGTATAGCCATTTGAGTTACTCTCATTCACACAGCCATTTACTACAACCGTTGGGAAAAACAAAAGTATAGCCATTTGAGTTACTCTCATTCACACAGCCATTTACTACAACCGTTGGGAAAAACAAAAGTATAGCCATTTGAGTTACTCTCATTCACACAGCCATTTACTACAACCGTTGGGAAAAACAAAAGTATAGCCATTTGAGTTACTCTCATTCACACAGCCATTTACTACAACCGTTGGGAAAAACAAAAGTATAGCCATTTGAGTTACTCTCATTCACACAGCCATTTACTACAACCGTTGGGAAAAACAAAAGTATAGCCATTTGAGTTACTCTCATTCACACAGCCATTTACTACAACCGTTGGGAAAAACAAAAGTATAGCCATTTGAGTTACTCTCATTCACACAGCCATTTACTACAACCGTTGGGAAAAACAAAAGTATAGCCATTTGAGTTACTCTCATTCACACAGCCATTTACTACAACCGTTGGGAAAAACAAAAGTATAGCCATTTGAGTTACTCTCATTCACACAGCCATTTACTACAACCGTTGGGAAAAACAAAAGTATAGCCATTTGAGTTACTCTCATTCACACAGCCATTTACTACAACCGTTGGGAAAAACAAAAGTATAGCCATTTGAGTTACTCTCATTCACACAGCCATTTACTACAACCGTTGGGAAAAACAAAAGTATAGCCATTTGAGTTACTCTCATTCACACAGCCATTTACTACAACCGTTGGGAAAAACAAAAGTATAGCCATTTGAGTTACTCTCATTCACACAGCCATTTACTACAACCGTTGGGAAAAACAAAAGTATAGCCATTTGAGTTACTCTCATTCACACAGCCATTTACTACAACCGTTGGGAAAAACAAAAGTATAGCCATTTGAGTTACTCTCATTCACACAGCCATTTACTACAACCGTTGGGAAAAACAAAAGTATAGCCATTTGAGTTACTCTCATTCACACAGCCATTTACTACAACCGTTGGGAAAAACAAAAGTATAGCCATTTGAGTTACTCTCATTCACACAGCCATTTACTACAACCGTTGGGAAAAACAAAAGTATAGCCATTTGAGTTACTCTCATTCACACAGCCATTTACTACAACCGTTGGGAAAAACAAAAGTATAGCCATTTGAGTTACTCTCATTCACACAGCCATTTACTACAACCGTTGGGAAAAACAAAAGTATAGCCATTTGAGTTACTCTCATTCACACAGCCATTTACTACAACCGTTGGGAAAAACAAAAGTATAGCCATTTGAGTTACTCTCATTCACACAGCCATTTACTACAACCGTTGGGAAAAACAAAAGTATAGCCATTTGAGTTACTCTCATTCACACAGCCATTTACTACAACCGTTGGGAAAAACAAAAGTATAGCCATTTGAGTTACTCTCATTCACACAGCCATTTACTACAACCGTTGGGAAAAACAAAAGTATAGCCATTTGAGTTACTCTCATTCACACAGCCATTTACTACAACCGTTGGGAAAAACAAAAGTATAGCCATTTGAGTTACTCTCATTCACACAGCCATTTAAGAAACATAGATCAAAATCCACTCAAAATTCAAGCAAGTACTCTCCAAACTCATTAACAGTGTCATCAACAGCACACCTAGATTCTTCTACTACATTTGTAAACACATCATTCAAATCATTTGCGAAGTTTGTATTCAAACAGCCAGTCCTATATTAGCATTGAAGTCGCCGCAAAGAAGCACTGAACAGTCATCATATAATTCACACACGTCGAGGATGCATTTGCATAATACTTATTCCATTGCTGTGGTCAGTTATTTCATAGTAAGGAGAACTAAGTGGTGGGATGTATTCATTAAACATCACAATGTCTCTGTCAACTTGGAATAATTCTTTACTGATTTTAAAGATTACGGTGTTATCATTCTTGCATTCAACAAACTGAAAAACTTTTCCACTGATCGATGCACTAGGCACTGTAGCATGGAAAATCGTGTCCCGTGGAAAATCGTGACCGGAAGTCATCGCAGAGTTATCTGCTCGGGACGTGCTGAAAATTTAACTCTAAAAAGAGACGGCACCCGCCACTCCGCCTGACTGACTTGGCACGCCCGGGGAGTTATGCTAAGATCCGGCCGCGTAAATATATCTGCGTTTTGTGACAAACGTCTTTCTCGGCGGTACTGTACTCCATGCACCTTAACGGTGCGCGTGATTCGGGTGTAATCTTAAGCTAAACGACGTTTATTGGCGCTGCTGAAATGGTCGAAGTCGGAAACATTCGGAACTTCGTTTAGCTTAAGATTACACCCGAATCACGCGCACCGTTAAGGTGCATGGAGTACAGTACCGCCGAGCAAGACGTTTGTCACAAAACGCAGATATATTAACGCGGCCGGATCTTAGCATAACTCCCCGGGCGTGCCAAGTCAGTCAACCGTCGCGTTTTATAAAACCAGATTACAAATAGACTACAGGGAGGTGACTCCCATATTATTTCCGGCAGGGTAGACGGCTTTGCACGGTGAAATTTTTTTTTGAACGCTACATCATGTGTTAAACTACACAAATGCACCAAAACCTCGTAAAGCAACTAATGCGTCGTTTGTCGGAATATATTCCATGCGAAGAACAGGTGCAGGAGCGGTAAATCGCATAAAGAGAGAGCCGAGCAGATAACTCTGCGATGACTTCCGGTCACGATTTTCCACGGGACACGATTTTCCATGCTACAGGCACACAACACCACCCGACATTCGACCTTGGGTAGAGAGTTTTTTTTGAAGGAGAGACAAATGTCACGTAGTCAGACAGCAAGTAAGACAAGTCTACGGCGTGCACAAAAGTTTCGCATAGGCAAGCAAATTGAAATTTCTTCAAGAGAGAAATAGAGTCAGGATCATCTAGTTTTCAAATGAATCAGAAAGAGAGAGAGAGAGAGAGAGAGAGAGAGAGAGAGAGAGAGAGAGAGAGAGAGAGAGAGAGAGAGAGAGAGAGAGAGAGAGTGGTCGGGTGGGAAAAGGAGACAGAGTGACAAAGACAGGCAGGCAGGCTGGCAGGCAGGCGCAAATACACACAAACGCGCACGCGTGCACACACATGCATTCATGCACGCTTGCATGCACACATACTCATACACACACACTCACATACAAACACACACGCGCAGACACATACACACACACACACACACACACACATATACACAGAGAGAATATTAGGCTGGGAGTAAAAACCGACGCATGGATAAAACGAGAAGGGGGAAGAGAGAGACAGACATGGAGATGATGTGAAATGGGATAAGAGGAAGGAACAAAGAAAGAACAAACAGAGCAAAGAAGAATGAAAAATCCATGTTGGGAAAGAAGAGGGTGGGGGTGGGAGCAGAGAATGCACGAGATAACGCAAAACTGTGAACGCAAGGATATCTCTGCAATTGTGGTGGCAGCAAATACTTCGATATCAACCCAGAATGAGCCTTAGCAATGGCACTGTCTGTGTCTCCACAGGCTTTCTCCGTCAACGGGCAGCTCACTATCGTGACCAAGAACCCCAGAGACCAGAACAAGATTGGCAACATAGCAGGCCTGAGCTTCCGAGACATCAAGGCAGCCAACCTGATGTACCAGTGCAAAGGTCAGGGACAATGATTCCCACAGCTGCTCTGTCGTAATAGCGAACGGTTGTCGATGTTGATCAATGTACACGTGTAGTTTGCCCCCCTGAGGGTATACCTTTCGTGAAATAAGTCTGGAATATTATGCCACTTGTAGCAGTCTTATATTGTGTAAATTAACATATGAACAGAGGCCTTTTATGAGCCAGTCATCCATTCGTCCAACCATCCATCCATCCATCCATCCCTGTGACTAACTTGCCCCACCGTTCACTCACTATGACTAACCTGCCCCACTGTTCACTTTCTTTGTGACTAATCTGCCCCACCGTTCACTCACTATGACTAACCTGCCCCACTGTTCACTCGCTGTGACTGACCTGCCCCACTGTTCACTCCCTGTTTTACTAACCTGTCTCACTGTTCACTCCCTGTGAGTAACCTGTCTCACCGTTCACTCCCTGTGACTAACCTGTCTCACTGTTGACTCCCTGTGAGTAACCTGTCTCACCGTTCACTCCCTGTGACTAACCTGTCAAACTGTAGACTCCCTGTTTTACTAACCTGTCTCACCGTTCACTCCCTGTGGGTAACCTGTCTCACTGTTCACTCCCTGTGGGTAACCTGTCTCACCGTTCACTCCCTGTGGGTAACCTGTCTCACTGTTCACTCCCTGTGACTAACCTGTCTCACCGTTCACTCCCTGTTTTACTAACCTGTCTCACTGTTCACTCCCTGTGACTAACCTGTCTCACCGTTCACTCCCTGTGACTAACCTGTCTCACTGTTCACTCCCTGTGACTAACCTGTCTCACTGTTCACTCCCTGTGGGTAACCTGTCTCACTGTTCACTCCCTGTGACTAACCTGTCTCACCGTTCACTCCCTGTGGGTAACCTGTCTCACTGTTCACTCCCTGTGGGTAACCTGTCTCACTGTTCACTCCCTGTGGGTAACCTGTCTCACTGTTCACTCCCTGTGACTAACCTGTCTCACCGTTCACTCCCTGTGGGTAACCTGTCTCACTGTTCACTCCCTGTGGGTAACCTGTCTCACCGTTCACTCCCTGTGGGTAACCTGTCTCACTGTTCACTCCCTGTGACTAACCTGTCTCACCGTTCACTCCCTGTGGGTAACCTGTCTCACCGTTCACTCCCTGTGGGTAACCTGTCTCACTGTTCACTCCCTGTGACTAACCTGTCTCACTGTTCACTCCCTGTGGGTAACCTGTCTCACTGTTCACTCCCTGTGACTAACCTGTCTCACTGTTCACTCCCTGTGGGTAACCTGTCTCACCGTTCACTCCCTGTGGGTAACCTGTCTCACTGTTCACTCCCTGTGACTAACCTGTCTCACTGTTCACTCCCTGTGACTAACCTGTCTCACCGTTCACTCCCTGTGGGTAACCTGTCTCACTGTTCACTCCCTGTGACTAACCTGTCTCACCGTTCACTCCCTGTGACTAACCTGTCTCACTGTTCACTCCCTGTGACTAACCTGTCTCACTGTTCACTCCCTGTTTTACTAACCTGTCTCACCGTTCACTCCCTGTGGGTAACCTGTCTCACTGTTCACTCCCTGTGACTAACCTGTCTCACCGTTCACTCCCTGTGACTAACCTGTCTCACTGTTCACTCCCTGTGACTAACCTGTCTCACTGTTCACTCCCTGTTTTACTAACCTGTCTCACTGTTCACTCCCTGTGACTAACCTGTCTCACCGTTCACTCCCTGTGACTAACCTGTCTCACTGTTCACTCCCTGTGACTAACCTGTCTCACTGTTCACTCCCTGTGATTAACCTGTCTCACTGTTCACTCCCTGTGACTAACCTGTCTCACCGTTCACTCCCTGTGATTAACCTGTCTCACTGTTCACTCCCTGTGACTAACCTGTCTCACCGTTCACTCCCTGTGACTAACCTGTCTCACTGTTCACTCCCTGTGACTAACCTGTCTCACTGTTCACTCCCTGTGACTAACCTGTCTCACCGTTCACTCCCTGTGATTAACCTGTCTCACTGTTCACTCCCTGTGACTAACCTGTCTCACCGTTCACTCCCTGTGACTAACCTGTCTCACTGTTCACTCCCTGTGGGTAACCTGTCTCACTGTTCACTCCCTGTGACTAACCTGTCTCACTGTTCACTCCCTGTTTTACTAACCTGTCTCACTGTTCACTCCCTGTTTTACTAACCTGTCTCACTGTTCACTCAATGTTTTACTAACCTGTCTCACTGTTCACTCCCTGTGGGTAACCTGCCCCACTGTTCACTCCCTGCGTGCAGGATCCTGCTCCAAGCAGGAATCAGACTGTCCAGGAGAAGGGTTTGTGGGCAAAGACTGCAAGTGCTGGTGTCCCGGCAACCCCTACATGCTCTGTGACGGCGGTGGCGGTAGAGGTGACGGTACTGGTGGAGGCGGTGGCAGTGGCGATGACACTTCAGATGGAGGCGGTGAAGGTAAGATAAATAATTCTATTTTCTACAGTAGGTGAATTTGAGAGTTGAGAGTCTCTCTAAGATGTGCGCTGCTGAGATTTCCGTGAAAGTTGGAAGAGATCTATTTTTCCCACCGTTTGACTAGATAGAGTGGAAAGCAGAGATGTACTCAGAGTGAGTGACTGTGGGCATGAGTCTCTACCAGCAGTCTCACAAGTTCGCACACATATGAAGCTCTTGTCCAAAGTTACCCATCACGCCTATAGACTAGTTTAGAAAGCATCCGAATCAACCTGTAGTAAGTAGCATTTAGAACTTGTCGTTATGATACTTATAGAAAGAATCGCAAGTCTTATTTCAGTAAAGACGAACGAGGCTACCAAGAAACAACCTTGACCTGTCTTGATTTGCATGAATTCAAACTTTGACCTTTGACCATGTGCAGGTAGCACGAGTTGCCGCGACTTGAATAACCGTTGCTCCTCCTGGGCGCGTTATGGGGAGTGCAACCGCAACCCTGGCTTCATGGACACCAACTGCAGAAAATCTTGCAACAAATGCAGCGGAGGGGAAGGAGGGGGTGGAGGCAGCGGTGAGTTTCTTTACGCTGCCTTTGTGCTGTGTGAACGTGTTTGCTTGCCTTCGACAACACACGAAGAATGCAGGAAATAAATCGCTGTGAGTGTGACACACCCGATGGATTGGACACAGCCATAGTCTGCCATCGTTGTCTCAGGCTCCGCGCAATATTTGCTTGGGTTGCGATCTCACTTTTGTCGCTACTGACGTCCTTGTCAATATCGACGGACCACCAGGCCCCAAGATGTGATTTTGTGTTTGTGTGTGTGCGCGCGTGCGCGCGTGTGTGTGTTTGTACGTGCGTGTGTGTGTGTGTGCGTGTGTACGTGTTTTTGCATGTGTGTTCATGCGCGTGCGTATGTGTACACTTATGTCAACATGTTTGAACTACACACACAAGCAGGCCAGCTTGAGAGTACACATATGGGCGTGCGCATACACACACATACGTACACACGCATGCACGCACCAGCGCGCGCGCACACACACACACACACACACACACACACACATACACACACACGGGAGAGAGAGAGAGAGGGGGGGGGGGGGGGGGGCGAGATGGGGAGATGGGAAGGAGGAAGAGAGAGAATGATTTTGATTTGAAATGATTTGATTTTATTTTAATTTGATTTGAAATGATTTGATTGGATTGAATTGGATTGGATTGGATTTGGATTTGCATTTGGATTTGATTTGATTTGCTTTGATTTGATTTGATTCGATTTGATTTGATTCGATTTGATTTGATCTGATTTGATTTAGATTTTGAATTTGATTTTGTTTTATTTTGTTTTGTTTTGTTTTGATTTGATTTGATTTTGATTTTGATTTTGATTTTGATTTTGATATGATTTCATTTGATTTGATTTGATTTGATTTGATTTATTTTGAGGCCATCAGCCCATGGGATTACAAGGAAATGTTGGTATGACAACAATTCTGCTTCAACTATGATTGCCTTATCCACAATCCTTTCAACAAGCAAGATCTGTTCAAGCACTTGTACAAAAATCACAACTTCGTATGCTCTTCTACACCCTACGATTTTGTTCTATCACCTTAAAAGGCATAAAATATATAAATTGCCAATGAACAAGTCATTTTGTCGTCATTTCCTTGCATGAGATATTCACACATATTCCTACCTTGTTTCTAAAGTTATAAACATTCTAGATGTTTTCCCCTTAGTTCTTTATAAGCAGGACACCTCTACAGAAAATGTTGCTTAGTTTCACATTTCTCGCAACTTGGGTATTTTGTGTCTATTAAAACTTTGTATTTTTAATTGTTGTTCAGGTTATTTATTCCAAATCTGAAGCGAATGAAGACATCTCTGAACTTTTAAATACCAAGTTTATATTTACATACTTTTCCAGTGCGTGTGTATGTGTGTGTGTATGTGTGTGTGCGTGTCTGTGTGTGTGTGTATGTGTGTGTGTGTGTGTGTGAGTGTGTGTGTGTGAGTGTGTGTGTGTATGTGTGTGTGTGTATGTGTGTGTGTGTGATATCTTTCTTTAATTGAGGAACTACGGAATGGTTCAAACTACTTCTTTTGCATGTAGTGCAGTTGAAAGGTTACGACAATTAGCCAGCATGTACGTTGGTGGAAATTTTGATGTAGAATGCAAAGGCAGACAACTAGGTTTTGTAAACACCTGAGGAAATTTCCTCCGTCAGTTTTTGTTACAACAATCTTTACGCATGCATACTATGTTACAAATGCTGCTTTAGAATTAATTTATTGTGAGACTTATTATTGTCCTCAACGTGAAGCAAGAGTAGATTGTGAGGCTCTTTGTCCCCAGTGTCAGGTGTGCCCATAAAACGCGAGCCTCAAGAAGAGAACATGGCTGCAGTCGCCGTATCAGTTTGCGAGAAAACCCACAGCAGATTTGTCATTGAGCTATGTCACGAATGTATTTATTTTCCTTAACGAAAAAGTAGAATAGTAATTATATGTACTGTGTATGTAAGTGATACTATGTGTGGAATGAGACTGAAAAACTAGATAACTTTGTGGTTGCAAAATCTGAAAATGTCTTTTTGGACTCTTTAGCTACGTTTTCCATTGGACGCTCACAGTTGTGATGGTGCAAGAGAAAACAGAGCCACAGCACGGAAAACTACAGAGCACTCTGAGAGAGTGCAAACCTCCTCCCAGGAAGCCGTGGACGTTATTCACGCAGCGGCCATTTTGAAATCGAAAACGAGACAGGGTGGGTAAATTTAATGGCGGCCAGCGTCTATGGCGAAACCGAAGGCTCATAGACAATGCTGTGTTCCTTATTGCGAGAACGATGATCGGTATGGCGAGAACTCCAGACTGTCCTTTTTCAAATTCCCCACAGTCAAGAAGCAGAAGAAACTATGGATCTGGAAGATTCGGCGTGATCCTGGCAAAAAAATCTAGGCAACAAGAGCTTAGATTTAGGTCTTGTAAAAGCAAAAAAAAAAATCATCTAACCAGAACATTCAAGATCCTCATAAAAACTCCATATTTGTCATATCTTTTCATCAACTCAACTACACTTCTTACGAAATAAAGCCAATTCTACAACTTGATATACGAATAAAAGCGACAAGGCTTCAGATAGTGCCTCACGAGGAGCGCACATGTTTGTGATGTAAAACGTGACCTTCATTACAGTACATGTATTACACTACGAGTGATCTTATCCGATACCAGTTGATGTTTTACCCCTCTGCTAAGATTATAATACAACCTTGGGAATATATGTGTTGGACCTTTTACTGGTGAACGTATTTCATAGCATCAGACAATACTAGCATTGTACACGATGTCAACAGCAGGCAGGTTCGAGGACAACAATGTATTTATAATCTATCCTGGTGCCGCTGAGGTCCGCGCGTCAGCTATAAATAGAAGTGCGCGAAGCTTGGATTTGAAAAATGTATTTCGACGCAATCAACATACAGCTTTGATAAATTAAGACAGCCCATGGTTATATTAGCGTTATAAATTAACATATAGGCTTACTGACCTTATTTCAAGAAACACCATTCATAATGATCAACACTACGAACCAAGCAGACGAACACGATCAAACCGTAGCCACTACGCCAGCAGACGATCGAGATAACTAAATGTTTCATGTAAAACTCGAATGAATTGTATTATAATCTTAGCAGAGGGGTAAAACATCAACTGGTATCAGATAAGATCACTCGAAGTGTAATCAAAGACCCTATATTATAGGATCTTTGGTGTAATACTGTCATGAAGGTCACGTTTTACATCACAAACATGTGCGCTCCTCGTGGGGCACTATCTGAAGCCTTGTCGCTTTTATTCGTATCTCAAGTTGTAGAAATGGTTTTATTTCGTAAGAAGTGTAGTTGAGTTGATGAAAAGATATGACAAATATGGTGTTTTTATGAGGATCTTGAATGTTCTGGTTAGATGATTTTTTTTGTTGCTTTTACAAGACCTAAATCTAAGCTCTTGTTGCCTTGATTTTTTTGCCAGGATCACGCCGAATCTTCCAGATCCATAGTTTCTTCTGCTTCTTGTCTGTGGGGAATTTGAAAAAGGACAGTCTCGAGTTCTCGTCATATCGATCATCGTTCTCGCAATAAGGAACACAGCAGTGTCTTTGTGATGATGAAGCCTTCGGTTTCGCCATAGACGCTGGCCGCCATTAAATTTACCCACCCTGTCTCGTTTTCGATTTCAAAATGGCCGCTGCGTGAATAACGTCTATAAGCCGCAACACAGCCATTCTAGTCCACTAGAGACTTCGCCTGCCGGTGAAAGTCTCGAGCACAGTTCATATCACGTGATGGAAGGATTCCGTACGAAACATTCAAATAGATATCACACGAGAGGCTTGTGAGGTAGCCCTCTGCTCCCTGACATACGCCGTTAAAGTAGTTCTGAGACTATTTCGCACAAAACTCATAAATTACGCTTGTTGAGGCAAGAAACAATCATTTATTCGATAAAATAACATGTTTTTGTTGAAATGAAAACAAGTTTTGACATCTGAATGGTTTCTGTACAAAGTAGACATAAATAGTATCCGGAGCGAACTATTTTTGGCGCAATGCTGTAATGCGAAGAGTCAAGTCTATTATTACGCATTCATTGCGAACTGCGCCAGAGTCACTACTGACTCGGGTTCACAGAATGCAACACAGCGCGGCATGATTCAGGCAATGTGTTCTGCGTGTCGGGCATGACACCACATGACGATATTAGCGCTGCTAGTTGTTCATAGAGGTAGGCCTGCGATGCGGCCTCTATGATTTAAGACGTTGTTCCGCTCAACGAGTGAACGTTACTTTAAAACATTTTACAGCGGTTAAATAGATGTCTGATCTTCCATGCCAGGTATAATTCAACAGCGTGATCTAGTAGCCAGGCCCGTGGCTACGGAGTCTAGTTAATTTTAGCGCCTGCTAGCGGTCTGAGAGTGTGGAACGCATACGCCGGCTGGCAGCTATGGCGCTGCGCCAGCCTACGTTGTAGGCGATAAAAGCTGTCGTTATGGTTGTCATTCCTAAAGGAGATGGCAGATAACCTTCACACTTGACAGCTTGGTTTCCTGGGGAAAACCCTGACCTTGCACTACATTTCATCAGAATCCCTTTTGAACTGGTAGTGTTACTTTGCGGAATAGCAAACAAACGGACGAACTAACTATCCGACTGAAAAGAAATAACCTCCTTGGTGGAGTTTCTGATAAAGTGAGATATTTCAACCACAATATCATTCATTTCTTAATGTATATTCCAGGAAAAAGAGCATGTGCATAGAGTTTTCGTACTTCAGCCTTGTATCTGACGCACAGTCACATGACTATGCTGATGCTGCAGGAGGGTCGTCTTGTCGAGACATGAGCCAGCACTGTAGCGACTGGCAGAGGTCTGGCTACTGCAACCACAACAGCTACAAGGTATACATGGGCTCCAACTGCCAGCGCTCCTGCAACCTCTGTAGTTGTGAGTATCTCCCCCTCTTTGCCATGATGCAGTGGCGCAAGCTTAAACGCTTAGGTCATTTTCCTGCTCTTTTTTTCCACAGTAGTTGCCCTTTGGGTGTGAAGGAAGAGCAGACCGACAGTGTCCACCCACGTGATTTGTGATAAACAAATGGCTATGGACATTGGAGTCATGACTGACGTATTTATGTTGCAACAAATACCAGGTGTTTTCGGGTCGTGAATGGCTGCTATAAGTTACCAAGGCTGGTGCGCCACAAAACCTCAACCATCCATCCATCCGTCAGTCCGTCTGTCCGTCCAACTTTTCATCCATCCATCCGTCCAACTTTCCATCAACTTTCCATTCAACTTTCCATCCATCCATCCGTCCGTCCGTCTGTCCGTCCAACTTTCCATCCATCCATCCGTCCGTCCGTCTGTCCGTCCGTCTGTCCGTCCAACTTTCCATCCATCCATCCGTCCGTCCGTCTGTCCGTCCAACTTTCCATCCAACTTTCCATCCATCCATCCGTCCGTCCAACTTTCCATCCAACTTTCCATCCATCCATCCGTCCGTCCCTTCGTCCCTCCCTCCCTCCACTCATCCTTTTATCCATTCATCCTTTCATCCATTCATCCATTCTCCCATACATTTATATATCCTTCTATCGATTTATCCTTCAACCCATCCTTCCTCCATCCATCCATCCTCCCATCTATCCGTCAGTCCGTCCGTCCATCCATCCGTCCAACTTTCCATCCAACTTTCCATCCAACTTTCCATCCGTCCGTCCGTCCGTCCGTCCGTCCGTCCGTCCCTCCCTCCCTCCCTCCCTCCCTCCCTCCCTCCCTCCCTCCCTCCCTCCCTCCCTCCCTCCCTCCCTCCCTCCCTCCCTCCCTCCCTCCCTCCCTCCATCCATCCCTCCCTCCATCCATCCATCCATCCACTCATCCTTTTATCCATTCATCCTTCCATCCATTCATCCATTCTCCCATACATCTATATATCCTTCTATCCATTTATTCCTCCGCCCATCCTTCCTCTATCCATCCATCCTCCCATCTATCCGTCAGTCCGTCCGTCCATCCATCCATTCATCCATCCACCTTTCGGGAGTACAATGTAACGCTGCAGCCACTCACACCCTTCTCCAACTGGCATCGATGGCCTTGGAGATTTGTTTCTGTCTCCCGAAGCAGAATCGGACGTGTCCTAACACAGCCACCACGTACCACCACCACCACCACCACCACCACCACCGCCGCTGCGTTTAGCACAACAATTAGCACTACGACGACTACGACGACGACGGCCGCGGCGGCGGCTACCACCACTACCACTATACCTGCTTCCAATATTACTACTACATACTTCCACTACGACTTCCACCTCTGCCACCAACACTTCTGCGTCCACAGCCATGACCATTACTTTTTCGACCACATGTTCTTCCCAGTGCTGTAATCAACTTTTCTTCAAAGGTCCGTATTATCCCCCTGTCCATTCCAGCCTCTGAGAACAGCAACGACGCCAGTTGCGTGGACAGCAACCACTATTGCAGCGACTGGGCACTACGTGGGGAGTGCACCGCCAACCCCAAATACATGCTGAGCGCGTGCCGCAAGTCCTGCAAGCAGTGCGGCGCGGCTGCCAACTCTGTCAGCCACTCCAGCTACAGCTACCCCTATTCGAACAACTGGTATGGGAAGCGATGAGTGGCCGCGAAACTACACTACTGTAACCGCAGCTACTGACGCTATGGTCTTGGTCAACCTCAAGTATCAGAAAGTCTTCTGTGGTTATACACTGTTTTCATGTGGACTACTCGCAAAAGTACAAATTCCCTTTTGGTATTTGTTCGGTGATCATCTTTCCAACATTTTAGCCAACTTTGTACTTTGGGTTCTGAAGCAGCAGGTTCTACTCTTACATCAAGGGGAAAATACGATGTTGTAGTCACAGCTTCAACTGGGGTATGTGCCAGCTCGAGGGCAGAAGGTAGGCATGACATGTTTTCGTTTTCGTGCTGCTCTGTCTGCCTGCCGCCTCCCCCCAGCAAGGAAGTGATCGTGACGCAGCTGCAACTTTCGACGTCACGCCATTTTGATTGGCTGTGCCTCTACGTATCCCTACACCACGTGGCCCTACAGCTACATTGTAGCCAATGTAACTCTGGTACGTGTGGTTCCTCTACTTCTCTTAACGACCTCTTGCCCTTTCTAGTTTTTTACATAGCAGCAAACGGACTCTTTCTGCTCTGCAGCTGAGAGCCGAGTGGTTGAATTACCGTCGCCATTGCTTTTTCCCGTTGCCTGGTATGAATAAACTCCTACAGAAGAAGTTGGTGTGTTTTGTTGTGTCACTGCCATTTTACATCCCGAAAGTTTCATCAATGACATAACATGTTGGTACGTAGTGTAACAGTCGTATTTCCCACCTCTTAATACAGTGTTTTGTCTCTGTGTTAGGGGGTAGGGAAATGGTAGCTAATAGTAATACGTGCATCGCATTCCTGCAGGTTTTCAAATCAATAGATTTGGCAGCACTGAAGAGCCTCGTGTTTGGTCCGATATGTTGTGCTATGCCGAAGGACCCGCTTACCTTATTTATCTTTCAAAGCCCCAACGTCTACATTTAAGCAGTATAGTGCAAATGAATAACATCAACGGCAGCAACAGCAGCAGTCCAGCCAAAGAAAGCAGCAACTGCAGCAACAGCAGCAGTCCAGCCAAAGAAAGCAGCAATGCAGCAACAGCAGCAGTCCAGCCAAAGAAAGCAGCAATGCAGCAACAGCAGCAGTCCAGCCAAAGAAAGCAGCAATGCAGCAACAGCAGCAGTCCAGCCAAAGAAAGCAGCAATGCAGCAACAGCAGCAGTCCAGCCAAAGAAAGCAGCAACTGCAGCAACAGCAGCGATGACAAGCACCTGCAGTAACAGCTGCAGCACCAGCAGCAATGAACAGTATTGCCAGCAGGAGCAGTATTACCAGTAACGAACATCTTCACCAGCAACAACAAAAATAACAACTGCAGCAACTGCAGCAACACTACCGGAAGCAGCAGCAGCAGCAGCAGCAGCGCTAGCAATAGAAGCACAAACATCAGCAACCTCACAGAATCACCATCAGCAACATCAGCAATAGCAGCACCATCAGCAACATCAGCTACAGCAGCACCATCAGTAATATCAGCAATAGCAGCGCCACCATCAACAACTTCACCAATAGCAGCACCACCATCAACAACATCAGCAATAGCAGCGCCACCATCAGGAATAGCAGTACCACCATCAGCAACATCACCAATAGCAGCACCACCATCGACAACATCAGCAATAGTAGCTCCATCAGCAACATCAGCTACATCACCACCATCATCAGCTACAGCAGTACCACCATGAACAACATCACCGATAGCAGTACCATCAGCAACAACAGCTACAGCAGCACCATCAGCAATAGCAGCAATAGCAGCGCCACCATCAGGAATAGCAGTACCACCATCAGCAACATCACCAATAGCAGCACCACCATCGACAACATCAGCAATAGTAGCTCCATCAGCAACATAGCTACATCACCAGCAGCATCAGCAATAGCAGCACCATTATCAGCAACAATAGCTACAGCAGCACCATCATCAGCAACATCACCTACAGCAGCACCAACAACATCACCACCAGCTATAGCAGCACCATCATCAGCAACAATAGCTACAGCAGCACCATCATCAGCAACATCACCTACAGCAGCACCAACACCATCACCACCAGCTATAGCAGCACCATTATCAGCAACAATAGCTACAGCAGCACCATCATCAGCAACATCACCTACAGCAGCACCAACACCATCACCACCAGCTATAGCAGCACCATTATCAGCAACAATAGCTACAGCAGCACCATCATCAGCAACATCACCTACAGCAGCACCAACACCATCACCACCAGCTATAGCAGCACCATTATCAGCAACAATAGCTACAGCTGCACCATCATCAGCAAGAGCAGCACCACCACCAGCAACAAGAAACAGCAGTAATAACACCACCAGTAACAAGAAACAGCAGTAATAACACCACCAGCAACAAGAAACAGCAGTAATAACACCACCAGCAACAAGAAACAGCAGTAATAACACCACCAGCAACAAGAAACAGCAGTAATAACACCACCAGCAACAAGAAACAGCAGTAATAACACCACCAGCAACAAGAAACAGCAGTAATAACACCACCAGCAACAAGAAACAGCAGTAATAACACCACCAGCAACAAGAAACAGCAGTAATAACACCACCAGCAACAAGAAACAGCAGTAATAACACCACCAGCAACAAGAAACAGCAGTAATAACACCACCAGCAACAAGAAACAGCAGTAATAACACCACCAGCAACAAGAAACAGCAGTAATAACACCACCAGCAACAAGAAACAGCAGTAATAACACCACCAGCAACAAGAAACAGCAGTAATAACACCACCAGCAACAAGAAACAGCAGTAATAACACCACCAGCAACAAGAAACAGCAGTAATAACACCACCAGCAACAAGAAACAGCAGTAATAACACCACCAGCAACAAGAAACAGCAGTAATAACACCACCAGCAACAAGAAACAGCAGTAATAACACCACCAGCAACAAGAAACAGCAGTAATAACACCACCAGCAACAAGAAACAGCAGTAATAACACCACCAGCAACAAGAAACAGCAGTAATAACACCACCAGCAACACAGAAACAGCAGTAATAACACCACCAGCAACAAGAAACAGCAGTAATAACACCACCAGCAACAAGAAACAGCAGTAATAACACCACCAGCAACAAGAAACAGCAGTAATAACACCACCAGCAACAAGAAACAGCAGTAATAACACCACCAGCAACAAGAAACAGCAGTAATAACACCACCAGCAACAAGAAACAGCAGTAATAACACCACCAGCAACAAGAAACAGCAGTAATAACACCACCAGCAACAAGAAACAGCAGTAATAACACCACCAGCAACAAGAAACAGCAGTAATAACACCACCAGCAACAAGAAACAGCAGTAATAACACCACCAGCAACAAGAAACAGCAGTAATAACACCACCAGCAACAAGAAACAGCAGTAATAACACCACCAGCAACAAGAAACAGCAGTAATAACACCACCAGCAACAAGAAACAGCAGTAATAACACCACCAGCAACAAGAAACAGCAGTAATAACACCACCAGCAACAAGAAACAGCAGTAATAACACCACCAGCAACAAGAAACAGCAGTAATAACACCACCAGCAACAAGAAACAGCAGTAATAGCACCACCAGCAACAAGAAACAGCAGTAATAACACCACCAGCAACAAGAAACAGCAGTAATAACACCACCAGTAATGAAAAAACCCAACCAAACCAAACAACACACACCAACAACAACAAAATACCGTCAGCAACTGCTTCACTACAACAGCAGAAGCAAAAGTAATAGCAACAAAGGTGATGACTGCAGCGGCAACAACAACAATAAACAACAAGTAACAACGCCAACAACAACAAGCAACAACAGCAACAAACGACAACATCGACGACGGTGGCAGCAGCATAACGCAACAACGAAGGCAACGACAACATCGACGATGGTTTTGTCGATGATATCAGTTAATGGTGTATATGGTCCCAGTGACTCATTCGCATATAAGAAAATCGATGCGATCTATGGTTTCTCCCATACAAGCTTAATGCTTGCAGTTTCGATGAAAAGTGGTCGTTTCTGTTTACTCTTTATCGCGTGAACGTGAGTAATGTCGTCACGGGAGCACGTTCAGTTCGCCAGAGTTTGCTGTACAAACATTTGTTGTCGTCTGCTCTGAAACATTGACTGGGCACGATAAGACGCTTGCAAAGTAAAGTACCTCCACTTCATGGTTGACGCTTGTCAGGGAGGGCAACATGTTGCACATCTGCCTGACTCAAACTTATCACGTGGAGAGCTCCGGGGTGCGGATCAAAACAAAGACATACACAGCTGCACTGCTTTATGGGGTACATTAGTTCTCTTTGAAGATGATGGCAGCCATTAACGGGTGGCCAAAAAACGTGATGGAGGAAGGAGGAAGGGAAGGGGGAGGGGAGGGAAGGGGGAGTGGGTGGGGCTAGATTGGCGAACGGGACATCAAATGCCACCACACAGGACGCAGAATGACACGAAGACAAAACAGATGAAGGCCGTTTGGACTACAGGGAAGCTACCGGACGGAAGATTAAGGTGAAATATTTCATCTAGTAGATAATTCCCACGACGGGGGCGTTACCGTTTCGGTGGCGAGGCTTACGATCTGGAAGAAATAATTCAAACAAAAAAACTATATGCCAGATTACACGAAAAATATATGTTTTCATCGCCTCATGAAGGTTTTTTTAATACAAAACGCCAACAGACTCTTCAACGGTCGAGAGAAGCATTCAGAGCGCGAACCGGACGAGAGAAACTTTTCGCTCTGATAGTTTGACGTTAGAGAGGACCATTCAACAGAAGATAAATTCCTTTCGGAGAAGGGAAAACAGGTTTGCAATCACCTTGAAGGCGAAAACGATTCTTGACTCTTGAGGAACAACTCATGCACTATCACACAACCACCACTACCACCACCATCACCACCACCACCACTACCACACAACCACCGCTATCACGCAACCACTACTACCACACCACCACCACCCCCACCACCACTATCACACAACCACCGCTATCACACAACCACTACTACCACACAACCACCACTGCCACCACCATTACCACCACCACCACTACCGCTATCACACAACCACCACTACCACCACCACCACTACCACTATCAAACAGCCACCACTACCGTTTTCACACTACCACCACCACCACCATGACAGCCCACGTCTTGCAACTTCTGAAATTCACGGAAAACGATTGCTCATGTTCTTGTTATTTATTTTTTGCAGATGCCTTAAAACGTGTCACGCAGAGTCAGCCGATAGGTTTCAGCAACCAAGCCTAACAAGTTGCCAAGCACGGGATGTCATTGCCTGGAGAACATCTCGCCACGGCCAGATCGCTAGCTACAGCTACCGCTTCTCCGGTACTACAATGTGGAGAAATCGATGCAAATGTCGCAACAAGTACATAATCAGATTGTGGTCTTTTCGCGACATGACATGGGGTGTGGGTGGGTGGGTGTGGGTGGGTGGGTGTGGGTGGGGGGAATCATAGTCCTTGAGCAGTGAACTCATATGGATGACGGTAAATTGAGTCAATTTCGTAACACGAGAAGAAACGTGTATGTAAACTTTCATGAAGCTCGAAATTAGGTATACTTTTCTTTCCCCAGAACCCACGTAATTACATCCATAAAGTTAAACATTTTCGTCTGATAATCAGTTGGCTGTTGAACAAGATGGCCAGCCATTGCAATCCATGTTCTCTTATTTGCTTGTTGATAATGCTTACAATAATTTTCCAATCGTTGTCACTCGATTTCAGTTGTGTTTTGTTGTTGTTGTTTTGTTTTTTAAAGCATGGTGACATACATGGCAGATGCCATCACAGTCAAACTGCAACAAGTGCAGTAACTGCTCGGACGACCCTCTCGATGTGACTGCAACATTTTAGACGGGTGTCTCTAGATGTCATTTGGACTGCAGCGATTTGGGATTGATCTGTTTCTTTAAATACTCCAGCTACAAGTGTTTATGCAACTAGTTAAATGGGAATCACCTCTGCAACGGCAGCATCTTTTGTTGCTGAGTCATGCACTGCATCTACAACTTCTTAAACCGACCGTATCGCGTTGGTAATTACAGCAGAGAAATATATTGTGGTCAAAGTAACGGGGTTGGTGGGTAGGCCTGACTGATCAAATTTTGGTTTTAAAAATATTTAATCCAAGGAGGCCAGACAGATTGCGCACCAAGAGGTGGTGAGCCGGTGTGAGACTATTAGACTGCGACAAAGAAAAAGAAAGAAAACGCACGACCGGAGTCCGACTAATTGTATTATTTCGAGAGAAATGGAGTCCCTGAAGAGGGCCGTTTGTGGGAGGGCTGACGGCACTTGTAAGCGGAGCGAGTGGCTTGGCTCTACGTGGCGATGGTGTCGAGCCCGGCGTCGTAGAGCGCAGAGAGTCCGCTGTTGGAGGGCAATGGCGTCGTAGAGCGCAGAGAGTCCGCTGTTGGAGGGCAATGGCGTCGTAGAGCGCAGAGAGTCCGCTGTTGGGGGGCAATGGCGTCGTAGAGCGCAGAGAGTCCGCTGTTGGATGGCAATGGCGTCGAGCCCGGCGTTGAAGGGCGCAGATAAATCAAATTTTCTCTTTCGCTGATAACGAATATTTACTTCAGAAGAGCTCATAGGGACGGTGCGACAGCATGCAGTCTGTTGCTTACCATTATTATCCCCCCAACATCAGGAAAAAGTACAGGATCTGCAGGAAAAAATACATCGGGGGTTGATCGGGTTACCGTAACCACCGCTTCTTTGCTCTTTCCCCCCACCCCCACCTCCAGCCCCTCCTCCACCCCCACCTCCACCCCCTCCTCCACCCCCACCTCCACCCCCACCTTCACCCCCTCCTCCACCCCCACCTCCAGCCCCTCCTCCACCCCCACCTCCACCCCCTCCTCCACCCCCACCTCCACCCCCACCTCCACCCCCTCCTCCACCCCCACCTCCACCCCCACCTCCATCCCCTCCTGCCCGCTGCTGCTGATATCTGTGGCTTTGGGCTTTCCCTTCCTTGGCTTTCCTGCTGCTTCACCTGCTGTTACGTCTTTGAAGATTTGTCTGTAGCTTGAACCCAATACAAGTTCTGCCGAATTAATTTAAAAAAAACTTTATTTGCAAACAATTCCAGTTGACTGTTATTTTCGTTTCAATGAATTTTAATTATGAATTCATCCAGCAAAAGATACATCAAATCGCTGGAGCGAAACCCTAGAGATCGTACGGAAAGTGACGCGACTTCGTGGACACTGAGTTTAAGCCGTTTCTAGCTTCTGGGGAGCATTTTTCTGTTATCTTTGAGAGTTTTGAAGATGATTACAGCCGAAAAGGAGACTTCGTCCACAGTTTTAGAGAGGGCCTCACCTTTCCGTGCGGTCTGAATAGCACTGATTTTGCACAGGTTGAATGGAAGGTTTGAATCTTCCATTGCTCCTCATTCGTTATGATGGATGGATGGATGGATGGATGAATGGATGGATGGATGGATGGATGGATGAATGGATGGATGGTGTCTAACGGCCTATCAGCCTTTGTAGGCTATATAAGGCCAGTACATCCGTTATGACATCCTGTGAATAAGCAAGATATTTTGTTTGGCTCGCCAGATTATGATTTTATGTACAAACCATATCATTCAGCTAGGAAAGAAACATATATATTACCATAAGGTTCACGAATGAACTGCCTTTATTTGAAGCCTTTAATCAATTTGTGTTTAATTTGTTGAATATAGAAGAGTGTGCAGCTAGAACGGCAGATAATTATGAAAAATTTAAGTTGAAGTGGAGTTCTCTTTTTCAGGAATGAGGGCGGTTGTGTTTGCATGTACATTTCTATTACAATAACCATGATCCTCCTTGATAACTGTATCTTTTCTTATAAATGTATTGTTATTGAAAAACAATTGATATTGGATCTGCCCACTCAAACTCAATCCTATTGTAAAGTAACTTTGTAAAATGAATTTGACACCTTCGTGCCCAGCCAGGACTTTGTACACTCACTGTTTCTGTCAATTGCAACTGCTATTTTCTTAAGACGTCTTATCTGCAGTAGCCAACGACCATCTGCAATATTATAATTTTGAGTTATCCGACTTATTCTTGCACTCATTGGAAGCTCTAGTTTTGTAGTTTTTCACTGGGCTGATACCTCAGAATAGGTGCGTACCTATCGCTGGATTTCGTCATAAGTTCAATGGTTAATCCCAACACATCACCTCCCCTAAGCGCAAGCCTCAACAAACTGTGCAGCATAGAAAAGATGGGGTAATGTGTGAAAACGTTGTTGTTGTCTGGTTTTGACATCTGGCTTGTACAATGACTCGCATTCAGTGTCTAGTAAACAACTCGGTAACAACAATTTGTGACCCTACGTGGGAACACCAAAACACTTTTTGGAGACACCGGCAAAATAGGTGAGATGCTCTATCTCAAACAATGCATGGGCAGCATTTGTCATCAGGATTCTGGTTTTCACATGTTTGTGATATTTTTTTATTCATATCATGGTCCCCCCCCCAAAAAAAAACAAAAAAAAAACAACAACAAACAAGCACAACAACAACAACAACAACCAAACCCAACAAAACCAAACCAAACCAAATACACACACCATTTTCCCAAGTAACCCGTGGTATTTCCATGCAACGTCACATTTCAAGGTCTCGAATCATGCTTCACGACAGTGCAAGGACCAACAGATACCATCACCTGTGGCCGCTTGCAAAGCGCGAGTTTTTCAATCACACTTACCAATCCCACACTTTAATCATCGCCAAGCAAAACTGCCGATTTTCACATACTGGCACACACTGATAGTGACGTCATCGGACAGTCTGACAGCAGGGAGAGTGATCGCTCCCCCATTCAGGGTGCTGGATGGATGGATGGATGGATGAGTGAATGTATAATGAATGAATGAGTGAATGAATGAATAATGGATGAGTAAATGAATGAGTAATGAATAACGAATGAATGAATAATGAATAATAAATGAATGAATAATGAAGAATATATAATGAATGAATGAATGAACGAACGAATGAACGAATGAAGTTTTGCGGCATATCAGCATTTGTAGACTATGTAAAGCCATTAAGCACGAAAAGCACTACACTAGTTTTAGAGTAAGTGTAAATCAAGTCACGATGTCCCTATTCATTCGCCTCTTACGAATCGCGTAGGGAGACGGGTTGGGTCTAGTTGCTACAGTTTAACATACAGAGCCGAAACTCTGCGATGGGACAGACATGGAAAAAAACACCAGCGGTGGGTCTCTTCTTAACCCCCAACCCACAGGGGGGACAAAGTGTTGAAATAGGAACAACGTCTGCACGGCAAGATTTGGCAACATGGACCCTTTGCACTGGCTTACTTGGATTTCATAGAAACCTGTACAAGTTTACAACGTCCGTCTGCTTCGTTGTGCATTCAGCACACCCTCGCAACACGCCCAGTGCGGACAGCTCACCTATGCAATGTGTGCTTCCAGATTGAAACAAAATATTTGCACACAAGAAAGAAGAGCAAAAATTGTATTCCTCATTATTCATGAGTTTTATGGCCACGTAAAAAAATCACACCGAATAAGTTGTCAAATACACGTGCGTTTTGACTGTACATGTATTGTGGGAATGTAGCAAATGACTCGTAGCACTTACCATGCAGTATGGTCAGGAACAATAACAGGTCAGTGTGTGTGTGTTTCTCTCTCTCTCTCTCTCTCTCTCTCTCTCTCTCTCTCTCTCTCTCTCTCTCTCTCTCTCTCTCTCTGTGTGTGTGTGTCTGTGTGTGTGTGTCTGTGTGTGTGTTTCTGTGTGGGTGTGATTGTGTTTGTTCTGTGTGTGTCTCTCTCTCTATCTTTCTCTCTCACACTCTGTACGTGTGTGCGTTGCTGTCTGTCTGTCTTGTCCTGTCCTCTCTGTCTCTCTCTCTCTGTCTCTCTCTCTGTCTCTCTCTCTGTGTCTCTCTCTCTCTCTCTCTCTCTCTCTCTCTCTCTCTCTCTCTCACACACACACACACACACGCGCGCGCGCGCGCACACTCACACACACACACTGAAATGACGGGGAAAAAACATGTGTCAATTTTCTCAAATTTGCCCTTTAATACGTGGATGGATTCAAAAGGCCAATAACAGTCGAACCATTTTGGAGCCAGAAAACTACTGCTGCTTTAATGGACAAACAAACAAATCTTCACCTTTTACAGGACGAACTTAGTGAGATTTGATGCTCCCTACCTAACTCGTCTTTAACTTTTACCCCCGAAAGGTTACTTCCCCAAGTTAGCAGAACAAAATGAGTCATGTATCACAAATATGAAGGAACATAATCGGGCCTGGCTTACTTTTTTGACACTACCGGAGATAAACAACCATACATGAAAACAGAAAAGTACCGGAGGTCAATTGGTGCCTTCCAAACTACTGATCAAAACCTCTTTCCAAATCAACCGTGTAGATTGTTAACTTCTCTGCGCCACAGAGGGGGTCTGGTTCCCCCCGTGTGAGACTGACTGCCCCCTTTCACCACCCTGGGTGTCAAGGAGGGGGGAGGCAACTTCCTTGAGGAACTGTCGCCGCAGACTGCCCAGGTAGGCCTTCAGGGCCTGGGCCTCCAGGCGCGAGCTGCGTGCAGTCTGTGCCAGGCGAGTGGCCAGCTTGAAGACGGCGCGCTGTCTCCGTGCCGCGCTGTCCTCCCCGTCGCGCCTCTGTGGGCAAATGATGGAGAGGGGGGAAAACACAGACCCTGCGTTCCTTGTACTCTGCTTCATTCCTGCTATCGTAGCAAACCCATCCCAGTATTCCTGTAGTGACCTCTCACCCTGTGGCAGAGGTCAACTTTCTGCCACGATCGAGCAGCGGCTAGAGCATTTCAAATGGCGCTCTAAGAGCTTCATACTGGAAGGCACTTACCTTTCAGCGCCTACCAACGATGAAAATACAGCCAAACGCGTTCACTTTCGTCTTTTCAATTGAGATTGAATGTGAAAGTTTTGGGGGAATTCATGTAGGTCCTATCCAAAGAGGGCCCCCAAAACTTTTAATCTAATGATAATGTGCTCTTTTTCATTTAAAAAAACCCACCAACTAATCAATACTCTCTAACCTGCTAGCAGAGTACAATGGAACGCAGTTTGTCTTGTCATTGTGAAAAGCGGTCACAGGCAAAATTGTTGGGGTTTTCTTTTGGGTGTTGTTAATTGTTGTCCTCGTTGGCGATGTTAATGAGAGTGATAGTGATAGTGAGTCATAGTAACGGTGGTGAGAGTGATAGTGATGGCAGAGGTGGGAAAGGCGACAGAGGTAATGGTCACGAGAGTGATAGTGACGGCAATGATAGTAATGCTAGTGAAAGTTAAAGTGTTGGTAGTGAGAGTGATAGGGATGACAGTGATAGTGATGATAGTGAGAGTGAAAGTGATGGTAGTGGTTGTGATGGTGATGACAGTGACAGTGATGATAGTGAGAAAATGTGATGGTAGTGTGAGTGATCACAGTGAGAGTGATAGTGATGATAATGAAAGTGATAGTGATGATAGTGAGAGTGATCATGATGATAGAGTGAGAGTGATGTTAAAGAGATCGATAATGATGATAGTGATAGTGATGATAGTGAGTGATAGTGAGTGATAGTGATGACAGTGAGAGCGATAGTAACGGTAAAGAGAGTGGTAGCGATGGCAGTGGTGAGAAAGACGACGGAGGGGACTGTCGGTAGAGTGATAGTGATGGTAGTGAGAGAGAAAGTGATGATAGTGACAGTGATAGTGATGGCAGTGAGAGTGATGATAGTGATAGAGAAAGTGATTGTAGTGAGAGTGATAGTGATGGTAGTGGTGGGAAAGGCAATGGAGGTGGCTGTGGTGCTGCTGCTGTTGCTCAGAGGGGAAGGAAAAGCGAGTGGCAACTCAGGCTGGCTACACAAGGGAAGGCCTGCTTGCTGCTGTCGCTCTGACGGGAAGTAAAAGGGAGTGGCAACTCAGGCTGGCTACACAAGGGAAGGCCTGCCTGCTGCTGTTGCTCAAACAGGAAGGAAAAGTGAGTGGCAACTCAGGCTGGCTACACAAGGGAAGGCCTGCTTGCTGCTGTCGCTCTGACGGGAAGGAAAAGGGAGTGGCAACTCAGGCTGGCTACACGAGGGAAGGCCTGCCTGCTGCTGTTGCTCAGAGGGGGAAGAAAAGCGAGTGGCAACTCAGGCTGGCTGCACAAGGGAAGGCCTACCTGCTGCTGCTGCTCCAAGGTCTGCACGCGCTGTCTGGCCTCCTCCACCACACCGCGAGGCATGGTGGACAGCTCCGCCAGCTGCAGGCCTGCACAGACATACGGTCACTCAAGTTTAGGCAGGCCAGCAGGTTACTCAAATTCAAGGAGGAAGAAATTTAGCGATGGGAGAGCGGGAAGCGGACCGTCAATTCACATCATCGCCAGACAGTTGTATTTCCTCGAGTTTGATTGGATCTCCAAATGTACTGTACATCTGCTGTGTTCATCCTCTATTACGTTATCCCTGCTTTTCTCTCTTCCCACCCCCTATCCTGTGTGTCAGATCTCTCTGTGTGTCAGACCTCTCTCCAACCGCCCTTCCCCATCCTTTGCCTAAGGCAAGCTGACCAGCTGACCGCTCTGGGACCCCTCCTCTGCTGTGGTCTGATTGTTATTGCAGCTGCCCTGTCAGTCACTCATTACATTAGCTAGACCCCTGGCTAGTGAGCCGTTCTCCCACTCTGGCATCTGAATTGTAACATTTTGACTATAAATCTGATGTCCCACTGAAGTAAGACAACTACTTGCAACGCCATTTGATTCATTCAACAGACTGTGTTATGCTGAATGAGGCAACATTTGTAAGAAGTAATTTCAAAGCGAGTTAAATTGAGTAATCTCTCCTTTCTGCCAAATAGAAACACAACCCGGGAGCCAGGGTTAGAATCTGTGGAAGAAACCACCCCAGGCTCCTGTGAGGTCAGTGCATCCGCTTGATTAGAGGGAGACAGCACACAGCCAGAGAGACTATTTCACCACCCGGGTCCAGAAGTTCATTTACTAAGAGCTTGAACCAACGGCCAATAAAGAGTGGAAAGTAACTGGACTTTGCCCCTGCGTCTTACTTGATTCCGACCTTACCACCGATCACCACATCCGTAATAAATTCAGTCGCACTAACATCACCCGCTTGTCATTATCCCCGCCAAGGAGGTTAGGTTTTACTCAGGGTTCGTTAGTTAATTAGTTATTTAAAGAAATCACTCAAAATGTTCAAAACGGATACTTATGAAAGTTGGTGGAAGGTCAGGGTTTTCCCTAGAAAGAATTCATCAACATGTATAGGTTATCTGTTATCTCGTTGTGGAGTTACGACCAGAAAGAGGAATTTTATCGAAATTCACGAAGCTGATGAAGTCAGATAATTGATTATGTCATTATCTGTGTTCGGTACTCAGAAATCACTTTCACTAGTTTCAGCAATTAAAAATGAAATGAGCTAAACTGCATAGCGTCAGGCCAGGCTAGCAAAACATCCTGCCTGAATTAATGATACAGACCATGGAAGAGAACATGTGGCTTCCTTGGCTGAGGTTTGCGCTCTCGGAGTGCTCTCTAGCGTTGAAGGTTTTTATGTCAGGGAGGCATTGAGGCGAGTAAGCGGGGCGTGCCATAGAAAGGGTTGTGTGAGTGGATCGTGGGTAGTGTGGATGGGTCAGATAGAAAAGTAAGGCTGTGGGGCAAGGGATTGCATACTTGGGTACAGAGCACACTTCCTCAATTGAGGAACTGATCAAATGCTAAGTACCAATGCAACACATGCGTGATGAGGAACAGTACTTTTCTGGTTGCGACGGAAGTCCATTACAAACAACAACGTCCTGGTCATGTGATGACAACTCACTTTCATCGACATCAGCGTTGATATTTACTTTCTTTGTCTCTGATATAAGTGTAGTTTTCCACTCCTGTCGTTCCCTTCCTTTTTCTTATCGTCGCTACTATAAATGCAAAGGTCTCGGATGCAATTCATTCACATTGTGTTGATCCTAATTAGCACACTGATCACTCACTTGAGCCGATAGCAAGACAAACAATTGATAAAATTTATTTATACAAAATCAACTCCTATCTTGCGTCCTCCTCTCGTGCAGTGCGATCTGTAAAATTTCCTGTGTTTATTCTTCATTTTACTTTACGTGCAGGGGCTTGTAATATTTTGAGAGATCAACATCAGGGTGAGAACTGACCGTAGTGGCGAGCCTCTGTCCTACCCCTGGACAGCACGTGGGTGTAGTGGACCTTCTCACACCGCGCCGCTGTGCTGAACGTGCGCTGCACCTCGAAGAAGTAGCTGTAGAGAGGAGCAAAGACGTTGTTCCCATTAAGCGACCTTGCAGGAGTGTCTGAGTCACAAACTACCTTGCACTTTATATCCCTGTCACTTGGCTAGCTTAACCAATTTATGCTGAATAATGAACAAAGTGAACACACAGGTTTACGGAGATATAGAACCAGAACACACGACTCTCTCTCTCTCTCTCTCTCTCTCTCTCTCTCTCTCTCTCTCTCTCTCTCTCTCTCTCTCTCTCTCTCTCTCACTCTTCAACTGGCAGTCGAGCCAAGCAGGCGTGCTTCACTGCGCTTCCGAGTTGTGTGTCTGAAGGCTGTGCTACCAGACTTTTGAAAGGACCTTGGATACTTGACAACAAGAAAAATAGTGAGAGCTTTCAGAACTGTCTGTGATTCTCTTTGAATGTATTTCTTCTTTTTACCATTTTATGTGTTTTGTGCGCTCGAGCTGACAAATGAGGCCTCGTGACTGAACATTGTTAGCTGCCGGTGCTACTAAAACAGACATGGCGGGACATGTAGGGGGAAAAGTTGAGGCTGTGCGGCGCAAAATTGATATAATTTGAATATACCCCAAGTAGTTGGACATTTAGTGGTTCGGACTCACAAGAAAATTATATCAAATCGATATACTACACAGCTACTAAGCAAGCTGTGTACAGCCTTACACGCATTCTCTCTCAAAACAAAATAAAATCCTGCACACCCAAGAATCAAACCCAGGCAAAATTCACTGCTATTTACTGACCCGCACCTCCCTTACAAGTCCGCACAAGCTTGCGGCAAAAACAGACCAGTTGCAACGCCAATTGAACTATCTCTATGCCACACTGGCTTGGTTTTCTGGTTACAGTTTTTCGTTTTCTGGTTTCGGTTTCAGTTTCAGTTTTTGTTTTTCGGTTTCAGATTTTGTATTTCGGTTTAAGATTTTGTATTTCAGTTACAGTTTTTGCTTTTTGGTTACCGTTTTCGTTTTTCAGTTACAGGTTTTGTTTTCTGGTGAACGGTTTTGGTTTTTCGGTTACATGTTTTGTTTTCTGGTGAGCGGTTTTGTTTTCTGGTTCTGGTTTTTTGTTTTTTGGTTATGGGAGTGGGGAAGGACAGACACACACACACACACACACACACACACACACACACACACACACACACACACACACACACACACACACACACACACACAGGTATTTGCTGGTGTTTCCCTGTCTTGCACTCCCAAAGCCGGCCAAAACACCTAGGCGCTTTTGTGTTTCCACAATGCTTTAAGCTGTATTAAGCAAGCTGCTTAAAGAAAGGTAATTTTCCTGTGAGTTTCTTCCTTACAGATAAGAGAAGATTGAAGATTTGATTTTCAACAGAGAGCAGAATTTTTGGGGTTAACAGACCATGGCTTCACTAGGTGGCAATCCCCCTGCCTTGAATGAATGAGGATTAGGGAGAGGGCTGATGGTTGACAGGTAATAAATCACCGGACTGAAAAGAAGCCTTCCCCTGCAGTAGATTCCCCCCTTCTACAATTGATCTCCCCACCCACCCCTCCAACACCTGCAGTGATCAACAGAGCATAGCCACACCCAACCCCCGCCTTGAATGAATATGGTTGGAGGGCCTGCTCTCTACGCCGGGTAAACACAGCATGTCAATACACGGTACCGTTTTAATAAGGCTGCCTCCTCTACACACACACACACAACCATTTTTCCAGTTGAACACCCCCCTCTCCCCCTACTGCATGACTTTACTCCTTTGTGCGGCTTTGCTGGCGCGCCGCTTCCGCTCCATTTTCCTCCAGCCCTTGCTCTTGCAAGGTAGGTGTTTGCACTCTCTCTCATGCTCTCTCTATTTCATAGAGAGCTGTAATTAAGTGAACACTGTCTGCATCTGAAAACTAATGCAGGGAAGAAGCTTGAAAGCAGAAACAGTGTAAATTTCACTTTGGAATGTTGCAAAGGTAAGTGACAAACATTCTCTCTCCTTCACTTAATTTGCTTTGCTAAGTTTTCAATGTCTTTGAGAAGCACCCAAGAATTGAACTTGGAAGAATAGCCTTGCCATTTCACATATGCCTTTTTTATTTGAGAACCTTTCTTAATACCCTTTCAATTTTAAACACAGTTTGTGATGATTTCTGTAACTTTTCACTGTAAAAACGTCATTGAATTGCTTCTCCTTGTAAATCTTCTAGCTTATACGTAACAGAGCTTGTTTTTTGAACTGATTTAATTCTAAACAGCTCTTCTGTCCAGTTAGATGTATAACCTTTCTCAAATGTTTTGTTTCATGTGGAAATTTTAACAAAATCGCCTACTCGGAATTTTCCTTTAGACTTTATCATTTGCTCATTCTGAAACAAGGGAAGATAAACATCCTGTTCATGTTTCTGATCAGATGCTTGTGCAGGAGTCATACCCAAAGATCTACGAAACGTGTCATTGTACTTTTTAATCAATTCAGGCAAAACATCAAGATATTTATGTGTGTTGCTTGCTGTAAAGTATTTCCACATACGTGATTTTAATGTCTTATTGAACCTCTTCACAATAACTGATTTACCCTCATTCAGTCATTGTATGTGTGATACATTTCAATCTGGTTTTCTCTGAAAAAGCTCCAGAATGTTCTGTTTAAAAATTCACTACCCTGGTCTACCCAGAGGAAGCCAAGCTTTCTTCCCCCTTTCCAAATGGTTTTAAAAGCTTGAACTATTTCAGTCCCTGCCTTATGTTTGATTGCTACACTACATGCAAATTTGCTGAATACATCAATGACATTTAAAATGTACTTGTATTGTTCGTTTTGCTTGCTGAAGGCTTGCATGTCAACAAGATCTTCACTGCAAATAATGCCAATACCACTTGAAATAACTCGGCGTTGAGAAAACTTTTTTCTGATTGGTCTATGCAGTTCTTCTGCTAGTTCATCCGTCCATTTCCTCAACGCCGTTTCCATTTCCCAGATCAATCTTATGTTTCAAACTAATCAGTGGTCTGTGATAAGTCATTCTTATACATTATACAATGAGTATTTATACAGTAACATTCATTTTTCCTTTAAGTGCGTTTACAGTGAGGTATCGGTCACTCAATATGTCTGTATACACATAGTAGCTTGCATCAGCCCCATTAAAGAGGCAGTTTCATTCTAACTGCCAATTGATTTCTACATCAGCAGGGAAACCAATCAGCTGATCTGCATGTTTTGACACATCAATATGAATGATGGGATACAAACTTGCGAATTCTTCTACACTGATAGAGCTCCCCATATCTGTATCCTGATACTTATTCACAGCTTCTTGGAATATCATGTAAGCCCTGCTGTAATTTCTGCTGGCTTCATCAAAATGAGTGATGAGTGCTCTCTCAGGATACTGCAAGCAGTTTACCCTGACAAATATTTGTCTCAGATTGGCATGATCAAAGACCATGTTATTTTGTTCTTGATTGTTGTCTCAACCAACAGCTTGAAATGCAAATGAATGTATGCCGAGGCAATTGCTCACTCTGTTGTGTTGCGACTCTCCAAGATGGGCTAAGTTCTATACTGGTATATTGCTTTCTGTAAACTCTCATCTGCTCAAGATATAACTTTTTCATCATTTCACTAGCAAGTTTTGTTTCCAGATCAGCAAAGTAACCCAAATTAGGTTCCACTTTTGGCATTTACAAACTTATATGGGATTATTTAGAATTTCCCAGCATCAACACCATTTTGTCTGTGAATGTAGTTGTAAGAATTAGCTCTGTCCAAAAGGAGACTGTACTTAATTCCTCTTGAAATACTTGTGACATCTCTGCACAGTCCAAACACACTACTGGGAGGTAAAAACACACAAACCTTGTTTCCTGCTGTGAGGAGCTTTCTCATTTTAAACCCTGAATTGTAATTGTCCCTTCTAAGCTTTCCCAAAGCAGTTCTCAATTCAGCTATGGTTGTGTGATCAGCATTTCCTGTAGTTGCTGCAGTATTGAATTCTTTTCCATCACTGCCACCATTTCCAGAGTCTTTGTACCACATCATATTACTTGCACTCGACTTGTTGTAATCATCTGAAAAACTAACCAGATTCATGATGATAGAAGCCTGAGGCAGATACAGAGATACCTGTTCTACCATTATTTACCAATGCAACATTACCTCCAGCATTGTAATTATTGTTATCATTTTAAACCAGTTTTCCTCTCATTTCCAGAAATGCTTTGTGTGGGAGAAAGAACACATCCAGGTCTCTCTTTTCCAGAATGTGCCTACCGTCCTTATCCATGTTGGCTGAATCTCTCGGTAGGTACTCAACATATTCAAATTTCTTAATGGAGTCATCAACAATGGGATCCTCAAAGAGGTCCAAGTAAGGGAACTTAATTATATATTTATATTTTATACACATTTTAAATTATTTCTTATGAGTTGATAATATAGATACTCCATCATCAAGAATGTATCTTTTATCATCAAAACATGACAGACTTGTCTTGTGTATCTTATACATTCCCAACTGATGAAGCTCATATCTAATGCCCTATATGGTGTGACATGTTTGGGTTTTAGTAAAAAGGACGCTTTTATAGTCATCATGGTGGACTCTGTTTTGAATGACTTGTTTCTTCACACTCTTTGCTGTTTTCCCATTCTTTCCTGCTGCTGTAACATATGAATACATCTTGCTTTTTAAGCCTACAAACTCTACAATAGGTATTCCTGCTGCCTCGTCTTTAAACTTTCCAATCCCTTTTTTGTTGCTGTCATCAAAAAGGGACTGTCTGGTTTGTAATCTGAATGATCAAACATATCTTTGTGTGACCAGAAGTCTTTGTACACATCATCTGTCTTTATATGATATGTGAGTGAATCAGTGTCAGTGAAAAGTAACTGTGCTTGACTACTGTATTTTCTCTTGATGAAGTTATAATGGAAATCATACATCAAATACTTTGACAAATCAAGAATGCACATGCCAACATATGTGGGTCTGTTTAGCTCCAAGCTTGGTTTCTATGAATGGCTACAAGGTACTCACTAAATATTTTTGAAGTGATGTAGCTTGGTCGAGCCGCTCACTTAAGCAGGGCAGAATCTAGCAAGTTTGACATCAATTCTTTTTCTCAAGTTTTCCATTGTTTTCCCAAATACAGCATTGTTCATCAGTTTAAAAAAGTCATTTTCAAAAGAATTCTTAGCTTGCTGTCTCTTCTCAGTATAAAAGTCGATATATTCTTTCGGCCAAGGTGATTGCTTAAACTTGAGCACTCTATGTACTTAAGTCACTTTCAAACCCAAATCTAAATACAGCTGCAGATTCCTGTAATGAACAACATACATTTCCTTTATCCTAAGATTTGGAACGAACTTCCTGACCACTCCTATGGAACACTGAAACTGATCTCGGAGTTTTCTGCAATACGGTGAAAGATCTACCTCATTAATTGTAATTTGTTCTTGGGCAAAAGGGTATTAATTATATAGTTCATTCAATTCCTTTGGATATTCCAAATCCCTCAGGTGAACTGCTGTTCACAATATCAACTGTGTGGCTACTAGTTTAGCCTTTCATCGCTTTGTCAGATTCTCTCATTACCATTTCTTATAGCATATATTTAGACAATTATTTCTCTGTATTAAATATATCAGAATGTCTGAAACAGCGAATGAAATGATCACACATCACATTTATGATTTATACCAAGCCAGCCGTGATGGAGATATACAACATGCAACACTAAAAAAGAAATATAAGGGTGCCTTCAATAGTAACGGTGACCTCATCGTAAGGGTAAGGCCACAACATTGCCCAAAATTCAAGACCTATTGCTGTATTCAAGTCCATAGGTTCGTTTGGGAGTGTTTCAATGGAGAGGTTTATGAAGGAATGGGAGTAGTTCATACAAATGGTGACAAAACCAATAAGTCTGGACAACTTAACACTTGAAAAACAGAGTAGAGATTATTCTTTTGTCCAATATAACCACAATAAACATTTTAGTGTAGTTGCTACTCATATTGAAACAGGGGAAGAAACACTATTTGGTAGTTTGTATCAGATAGAAAAATGCCTTGGCATTTACCCAAACACTGTCAAACAAGAAGGGAAAAGCCCATACGACCCACATGCTTGACCTTGACCTTTATATGACCTTGACCTTCAGGTGACCTTCAAGGTCAAGGTCAAACAACTAAACCTACCAATGACATCATACACAAATACATGCTTTACACATTTTCCCTACCAAAATACATGTGACCTTGACCCAAGGTCAAGGTCATCCAAGGTCATGCAACACAAAGCTGTTAATTCAAGACATAGGAAGCACAATGGTGCTTATTGGCACTTTCTACCATGAGATATAGTCACTTTTAGTGGTTCACTACCCTATTTTGGTCACATTTCATAAGGGTCAAAGTGACCTTGACCTTGATGATATGTGTACAAATGTGTCTCATGATGAAAGTATAACATGTGCCCCACATAATTATTAAGTTTGAAACAGTTATCTTCCATAGTTCAGGGTCAAGGTCACTTCAAAATATGTATACAATCCAACTTTGAAGAGCTCCTGTGACCTTTACCTTGAAGCAAGGTCAACCAAACTGGTATCAAAAGATAGGGCTTGCTTTGACCTATATACCACTTGTAGCTAAGGTTGCCATTCTCAATAACGTGGGAGAAAATTGGGAAAATGTGAAAAATGACTGTTTTTGAGACCACATTTATGGCTCCTGTGACCTTGACCTTGAAGCAAGGTCAAGTCACTGTGTATGTTTTTTGAGGCCTTTTCATCATACACCATCATGCCACATTTGGTGTTGATAGACTTAATAGTCTCCAAGAAAAATCCAACGTTTAAGTTTTTTACGCCCGGACGGACGGACGCCCGGACGGACGGATGCCCGGACGGACGCTCAGACGGACGCCCGGACGGACGACACGGCTCAGTACATAGACTCACTTTTGCTTCGCATGTGAGTCAAAAAGCTTATGGGGACAAAAAGCCAAAAGGTGGCTACTACTTTGAATTTGCGCAACTCTGATAAAGGAGCAACATCTAGGAGTACGTCTACAACGTTAGGAGTAAATCTGGATAGTTTAGGATTATCAGGATTTTGGACCCTGCAAGGGAACTTACAATTTTCAGCAACTTGGTTTAAAGAAAAGGTCAGGAGGTGCTTGTACGACCAGTACATTCAACATTGGTTTACAGAGATAGATACTAAAGATGTGTTTTATAACTATAGGATGTACAAAGATGAATTTGTGTGTGAAGATTATATCAATATTTTGCCATTCAAACAGTGTGTTTCATTTATGACATTCTGAACTTTGAACAATAGACTGTCAGTGCAAACAAATCGTTTTCTAAATGTGCAAAGATCGGAGCGCCTTTGTACAAAATGTGTTTCCGGCGACATTGGGGATGAATACCACTATGTGTTTGTTTGTGATTTTTTCAAAGATGAGAGATGTAAATTTTTGTCGGCTTACTTTTGTAGAAGACCAAATAGCATAAAATTTAAGCAACTCTTTGGTAGCAGAAAGAAGAAGGTACTGTCAAAATTAGTTGAATTCCTAAATACTATTTGTAAAAAAATTAACTGAATAACTCTAAGCCACAATTTCTATGCATATACTGCGTGTATTGAGTTGTATTTTTCCTCCATATGCAATTTTTCCTCATTATATATGTCATTTTTCCGTTGTTTTTTTGTTTGTTGTTTTTTTTCTCCTTTTTTTCTTCCAATTATGTATGTTTACTTATAGTTTGTTTTGTTGTTAATATTCCATATGCCCCCAAGGGTAATGAATAAATTGTGCCTTGCCTGTATGGGCCTGGCACCCAAACTTGAACTTGAACTTGAGTAAATCTCACTCTACTTACTTTTCCACATTGTGGTACAGCGTATCCAGATTGGTCAACACCAGGAAATGCGTCACGAAAAAAGTGAAGGCCTGGAACAAAAGACTGCATTTTCGGAAACGAGTACATACTGATAACATCTCTCTCTCTCTCTCTCTCTCTCTCTCTCTCTCTCTCTCTCTCTCTCTCTCTCTCTCTCTCTCTCTCACACACACACATACACACACACACACACACGCACACATACATACACAAATACACACATACATAAGCACTCACACACACACACACACACACATACACACACACGCACACGCACACGCACATACACACACATACACACACACGTACTTCTCTAAGGGCAAGAAGACACATCATATACCCCCGAAGCATACCGATCGTCCTTTGAATGTGAGTTCATTGCTGTTATGGTAACACCTTTTATCACTGCATTTCCTTCATGATTACATAAGATGAAGTGCTGTTTTGATCTATTGATTGAAGCATTTAATTTTTGTTGAGCAACAATTTCTAACAACAGTTAGGTTGTTTAGATCTGTCCATATTTGACTGATCATTCTTTCCAGAAAGACTAACGCTGGAACAGTCCATTCAAAAACACACGTGTATCTGTTTATGATGGGGGGGGGGGGGGGGGGGGGGGGGTGTGTGTGTTTCTTTTTGTATCGGCAGTTTTTCTGAGAGCTCAAATTTTATGGTGATTTGCCAGATTTACTTTGACGTGTTTAAGAATCTGAAACGACGATACCTCTTCAAATCATTAATACTTCACACAGTTGCAGAAACTCGGATGTGGGGTTGGACACGAGGGTGGATTGGTGCTGGATCATGCAAGTATTTGCACAACAAGGACATAATTATTCGGGGGAAAAATCCCTACCTTCAACTGCAGTAGATATTCACAGATGGCGTGACATATTCCAACTCCTTCCTCGGAGCTTGTGCCTGCACAATAACGTTTTTAAAGATGAAGATGAAATGTTTGACGGCTAAGGCATGAGGTCAAGTGGATACAAATGTATGGGAAACACAAAGGTACAGGTGATAAACAAAGCTACTAGAGTCACTAACGGCATCCAACTATTATGAAATCCTGTAAAAACTATGTGATCGCATTTTCAATGTCTAATAAACACCATATATGGTGTTTATTTCATGGCATTTATACATGGTGGAGATAAGAATACATGGGTGGATGATTATGAAAACGATGTGCAACGGTTCTTGTAGGGTAGGATGAGTTCTGTGACTAAGTACACACAACATCTGCACTCTTACCTCGTCCAAGTTCATCGATGATGATGAGAGAGTCGTTGGTGGCACTCTGCATGATGTAATGCATCTCCCGCATCTTAGGAACACACACAACGTGCTACATTCAACATGTCAAACATCGCTGTCCTTTTGAACAGAACTACCTAGGAAAATATCCTCATTTCATCAGTATTAAAAGAAATCAAATGTATAATGATGATACATCGATCAACAATTGGTATTACTGTCACTCCCATATTAACCAACCTCTTCTTATCATCTTTCTATGTGTCAACTCAACTCCTCTGCCTGCCTGCCTGCCTGCCTGCCTGCCTCTACCTCCCTCCCTCCTTCTCACCCCTGTGTGTGTGTGTGTGTGTGTGTGTGTGTGTGTGTGTGTGTGTGTGTGTGTGCGTGTGTGTATGTGCGTGTATGTGTGTAGTGCGTGTGTATGTATGTGTGTGTGAGTGTATGTGTGTATGTATGTGTGTATGTGTGTGTTTGTATGTGTGTGTATGTGTGTGTATGTATGTGTGTGTATGTGTGTATGTATGTATGTGTGTGTATGTGTGTGTATGTGTGTGCGTGTGTATGTATGTGTGTATGTGTGTGTATGTGTGTATATGTATGTGTGTATGTGTGTGTATGTGTGTATGTGTGTATGTGTGTGTATGTGTGTGTGTATGTGTGTGTATGTGTGTGTGTGAGTGTGTGTGTATGTGTGTGAGTGTGTATGTATGTGTGTGTGTATGTGTGTGTGTATGTGTGTGTGTGTGTGTGTACCTCCAGGACGAAGGTAGAGGCGTTGGACTCCATGTCGTCATCCGAGGCCAGTCTGGAGAAGAGCTGGGAGGAGAGGCGGAAGGCCGCGTACTCTGCAGGCACGAAGCTGCCCAGCTGCGCCATCACCTGCAGCAGCACCACCTGCCTCAGGTAGGTCGACTTGCCGCTCTGCAACACGGCACCGTGACCGAGGGGTCAAGGTAAACACCTGCAGCAGCACCACCTGCCTCAGGTAGGTCGACGTGCCGCTCTGCAACACGGCACCGTGACCGAGGGGTCAAGGTAAACACCTGCAGCAGCACCACCTGCCTCAGGTAGGTCGACTTGCCGCTCTGCAACACGGCACCGTGACCGAGGGGTCAAGGTAAACACCTGCAGCAGCACCACCTGCCTCAGGTAGGTCGACGTGCCGCTCTGCAACACGGCACCGTGACCGAGGGGTAAAGGTAACAAGTCATCGTTTCGGTTGTAAGGATCTATCCACTTGTCATCCATGTCAGCGTCTCCACCCGTTTTGTATTTCACTCTCTTGACATTTGATTACTTGCTCGATCTTTTCGTTGTGTCTGACGACAAATGTAAGAGCAGACATGCATGATTCACAGACAACGACCTTTTCCTCGCAAGACGCAGTGATACGATACTGGTGCATCAAGGGGTCATCGCACGGCAACAATACATCGACATCGACATGTTCCCGTTATAGCACTTTAAAATGTGGGCGCTGGATGGGTTTCTCGTGCATACCAGTTCGATTTGGGTTTTGTAAAGACGCACAGTCACATACCTTTTCTACGTTGGCGAGAAACCATTGTGCAGAGATACCTCCTCTCTCGAATATCATAACAATCGATTGTACCCACTCATTGCATGTTTGCATCGAAGGACGAACTGTTAAGGGAATGATTCGTCAAGCTTTATTCAAAGGAAAACAATGTCACTGCATCACGGAATTCAGCCAGAAATGAACTACAAAACACATCTCACCATGTTTGGGCCTGTGATGATGATGAAGTTGTTTTCCTCAGATGCGTACTGAAAGAGCAAAATGAACACGAAAGAGTGTTGGATCAGGCGATGCTTCATCACTAGTTTTCATCACAAGGCTTCAGAGAACGGCTTTCTCCGCAATTGGCGTCTTTGCCCCTGCCTAAAATTTACAAAGTTGTTCTTCGAAGGAAATGCAAAGCATCAGAGAGTGTGTTTATATGGTGCACAGTGTCAGCGATCCAGG
>JAWQFJ010027246.1:0-13592 GCA_034096865.1 Theodoxus fluviatilis
TGAAAATGGTCGTTGAGGCTGATTGCGCTAAACGTTGGATTTTAAAACCTAGACAGATAGTTCACAGAAGGTCAGACTGCTACGTCCAGCCAGTCTTGCATAGTTTGAAAACAAAGCAGAAAATGAGGACAACGGTTTGGCATTCCCAGACAACAGAGCTGCACTCAGCCCCTAAAAATAGGACGCCATCACGTAGGCGTTCTCCCCAGCTCTGTTAACGGTTTCTGCCGCTCCCTGCCAAACTCTCGCTTCTGGCATTTTAAACAACAGAAAAGTAGAACGCCAAACTTCACGTTCAAATAGCACAGAGAATATAGCGTAAGATAAGTGTCTCGAAACAGCACAAAAATATAAAACATTGGGTAGGACCGTCACAAGGACTTAGAGAACAAGTGGGTTTTCAGATTTGACCGAAAGGAAGCTGCAGTGTTTGCATGACGCACTGAGAAGGGGAGTCCGTTCCAGGTGGTAGGACCCTGGTATGAAAAAGTACGCTGACCAAATGTTTTTGACCTAACGGATGGAATTTTGAAGATGCGAGTGTCGCAAGAAGAGCGAAGTTGTCTAGATGGTGTGTAGATGTGAAGGAGTTGAGACAGATAGAGAGGAGCGACAGCAGAGACAGAGTTGAAGCAGAGGCAGGAGGTTTTGTATTGGATCCTAGCAGAAACTGGTAGCCAATGAAGAGAGTGGAGGATAGGAGTAATGTGATGAGACTTTCTAACTTTACAGATGAGGCGAGCAGCAGAGTTCTGGACTCTTTGGAGCCGATCCACGAGATACTTAGGGCAACCGGAAAGAAGGCTATTGCAGTAGTCGAGGCGTGAAAGAATGAAAGCACAGACGAGAGTTTGAGTAGCTTCTTGTGTGAGAAGATGACGAATTGCACTGATCTGTCTGATGTGCATGTAGGCGATCTTGCATGTGTTCCTGACGTGTTCCGACATATTGAGATGACAATCTAAGGTAACACCAAGGTTCCTATTTAAAAAAAAAATAAAAAAAAAAATAAAATAAAATAAATAAATAAATAAAAACAGCATGAACATCATTAAACAATGTTTAAAAAAAGTTAATTTTTGATAAATAAAATACAAGTAAAAAGCGCTATAGTGGATAATGTTTCAAGCAGGATGCCAGAATTGTATAAGGCCAACAACAACAAAATAGTTGTGGTAGTGGTGATATTACAAAAAAGGGGGGTTGGTAGGTCCCCTGAACTTTTTTGTTGTTTTGAGAAAAGGCTGGATTGAACAGAATAAAACTTCCTCTTTTGCTAAAAACATTTTAAACATAAATGAAACAATGTATTCCCTGAGTGCTCATAGGACAATTTGTTGTTTATTATCATTTTTTTCTCTTTTTTTTTGTTTGTTGTTGTTTCCATGATTGAAACAAGTTTAGGGCTGGCAGAAAATAAAAGTCGGGTTACTGTAACCACATTTTTTGTTGTTGGCTATACCTTGCTTTTGCTCAGGCTGAATTGTTATATTAGGTGATAAATTCAATGCTTTCTCTAAATTAAAACATCTAAATTTGATGGTGCAATATTCACTTGATAGACTTTGTCGAGCTAAACAAGGCAACATTTAAAACAAGCAATTTCATTTAAGATTAATAAGCATTTTTCTATCATTAAGAAAGGCCAACTCCGGGACAGGCTGAGATCACTTCAGGCTGATCCCCAGCCTGACTCCTCTGATGTCCATGGATCTGTTTGATAAGGGGGACCATCTGCAGGTTTAAGAGACTAGTGCCACCTCGGTATTGGTATTGGTGCACAGACTGAAGGAATACCATGCCACTCTAACCACAGTCTCGATCTGGTCCAGGCCACTACCATCCAGCCCGGACCAGCTGGCAGCTCCTGTACCCATAAATGAATGAATGAATAAAGTTTTAGACAGCATCTACAACTTGTCGCATTCTTGTGCCCTTATCCCATCAAGCCTCAAGCCCCACCATCTCAATCATCACATGTGTATTATTGCATTGTGAAGAGAGAAAAAATTGTATCAAACTTAACTTTTTATGCTGTAGACTTTTCTGGTGAAGAAAATACTGCAATAATGTAGTATTGATACATTAATAGAGAAGTTAGGCAAATTTAAATGTCTTTAAAATGTGTAGATGCCCTTAACTATTTTATTTTAAAAAGTGATTGAGTTAATACAAGTACTTCTACAAAGCAATTGTTTACAGCCACGTTTGTGGATCTTGCTGCAGTTTGTAATTATGTTTATTTGACCATCAGGTTTCAGCTCCAGTGGCTTTCAGCATGAGGGGAGGGAGGTGGACTTCCTTGCAGACAACCTCATTCAAGTCTACTCAAAGAAGAAAGCTGAAAAGTTTCCAGGTTACCAGGCTGGTCCCCCTACTGTTGGTGAGATGCTGGGTTATGTGACTTCCCTAACAGCCAACATCATTCATCATGCCGAGGAAATAGGTGAGTGTTTGGGTGGCTGTCTGCTTCTTAGACCCCCTACTGATTTGCTCTCTGTCTCTTTCTCTGTCTCCCTATCTCTATACAGTAGTCGCCGCTTATTAAAAACACATTGGGACCAAACAAAAGTGTTTTTAATAAGCGGCGTTTTTATTAACCGGCACTTCCCGCTTCACCCTGTTGCTTCACAAAGACCAAGCCGTTGCGTTTCTTCCACCTGTTAAACCACCCATCTGTAGCTTTGAATTCGGAGCGACTAAGCTGGGAAGCAATCTGTTCCGCCTTCTGACACAGGATTGGGCCGTTTACAGGTGTGTTGCGTGCTTGGATAGAGTCGAACCACCGCTTTAAGCCATCTTCTGTCTCTTTATCCTTCCCGCAGCGCCGACGCTTCCTTTGGCCTTGACTGGAGCCCTCTGCGATGTCAGCCCTAAGTTCATCTTCTTTTTTCAGTATCTGGCACAGAAATGATGCCGACACACCACACAAACGCTCAAGCGTCTTTAGTTGTCATCTAACGGTTTGCTGACAAGAATTCACAACCAGAGATCGACTCTGACCCTCCGAACAGCGAGAAAAAGAACATAAAGTGTTTTTATTAAACGGCGCCTGTATTTAATAACCGGCGGAATTTTACATAGGTTATATAGTGGTAAATCCAGACCGGACCAACTGTATTAAAAAAACGGCTGTTTTTATTAACCGCGTGTTTTTTAAGCGGCGACTACTGTATCTCATTCTGTCTCTGCCTGGGTGTCTGTCCATCTGTCCATCTACCTGCCTGTCTGTCTCTCTCTCTCTCTCTCCCCCCCCCCCCCCCCTCTATTTCTCTGTCTCAAAAATCTTTTCTCACAATGAGATGTTAAATTGATTTATGGGACGGTTTTTCACAAAGGTATTTACCAAGTTTTGACATGATTATGGATGTGCTATGTTATTTATAATCAGGTAGCAAGTTAAGTGGAATAGATGTTGATATGCTGTATTCTGAAGAGATTTAAAAAGTTTGTATGTAAACCAAAGGGAGCCAAAGATTCAATGATGAAAAAAACTTCACTGATGAATTTATACCACTCAGAACAAACTTAACAGCAGCTAATGTGGGAGTTCAAGAAGGCATTGTAAAATAGCTTTCTTTTATCTCTTGAAAGAAACATTTTTATCATCTTAAAGACAAATAAACTTAAGTTTTTCAAACAAAGAGGCGAGGGGCCAGTATCATTAATCTATGACAACAAGAGAAGGGTGACCAATCCAGTCTGGCCAAGGTGTGAAGTTGCAGGGGCAAGTTTTCAGAGAATTAGCTTCTTCTTCAGGCCTAGGCTGGTGTCAGACCATAATCTATGACAACAAGAGAAGGATGACCAATTGAGTCTGGCATAGTTGCCTTTGGAGAATTAACTCCTTCTTCAGGCTTCACCTCTTTGTTTGACTATGACCGACCAGCTAAGTTTTACAGTGAACAGCAAGGTTAAGGCAGTGAGATAATACAGAAGGCATAAAACTGTCATGTAATATTAGATGAAGATCAGAGGACAGACGAGTTCTGAGACATTGTGCCTGATGTATTCACATGTAAGTTGATTTCAATGAGTCCAGTAACTTTTTATTCTTTTTGAACATTGATTGATTCTTTTTAGATCATTGTTCAGCCAATCTTGTAACTCTATTTTGGAAAATGCAGTAGCTGCTAGGATAATGTCATCTGCTTTAATGTCAGCATTGAGTAGCAAGTAGCAGCAGAGAGATTAGAAGAAAAGATAGAGTAAAGCAGAGAAGTGGCCCATGGATTGTGCTGTGGGGCTGTGTGCATAGGGCTACAGCAGAATTGGTTTGAAGTTTTAGTAAACTTAATTCTACTGCAGCCCTCTGTGTTCTGCAAAAGCAATCCAATCATGCATAATCTGTGGTTGTGGTGGATGGACTAATAATAAACTTACATGCTCTATTGTGCACACTATCGACATAGAGCCCTAAGTTAAATATTTAGTAGAATGGTGAACAAAAGCTCAACTTGCTCAAAGTTAGCACTGTGGTAATAGGAAAGGCCTATGTTGAGGCATGTGCACTATGCATGGTAACTGTTTAGCACATCACCGAATAGATCAGGTTGTTGCAGTTGAAATCTCCCTGACTTCATCACTCTCCCGCACTTGATTCGTAGACATCTTCCAAAGACAACTTACATCTGCAGTGGATATAAAATTCATAACTTTTAAACTGGTTCTCACTTCACTTGAACCATTAGTGCAATGAAGGTGCAAATGAGAGACTCATACACAGCAAAGATGGCATGAAACAGCATGCATGCAAACTTGAACAGTTGAAATGTTTTATTTTGCTCCTCAGCAGTTTTGTTTAAATTGCTGTTGGAGAATATACTAATACATGCTTATAGATGTTTAAAAAAGTGTAATTGCACAGGATTGAAAAAATGGGTAACTAGTTTGTATAGAAACTGAACAATACTACCTTTACTACTTATGAACAAATTGTGAGCATCCGCGTCAATATAGGATATTGTTTTTAGCTGCATGTATTACCCATTTTCATGGGAAGTTTACAGTGGTACTCTAGTTACAAAATTGCTGTAAAGATTTTTCTTTTCCATGGGACATATTCATGCCTAAGGCAGCATTTACAGAATGACTGAACTTCCTGTCCAACACATGTACAAGATTACATTGCAACAAATTATTGTTTTGTCCTGAATTTAAACGAAAACAGAATGAAAATCTAAAGAAAGTAAGTGTCGAAAAGTAATTTTGTAGCAAATTGTATGGAGCATCTACTATAGTGACAGCTATGGTATGCCTTCATTTTGTAAGCAGAATTCCATAGTGGCCTGGCCAACTCTTTCTAGGCCAGAGTATGATGGGCCTCACGCCGTTCACCAAGGGGAGAGCACCTCTTGTTTATTATTTGCAATGTCGCTCTACAGCTACAAGCTCACTGTCTACAGTTTGGTAGACAGAAGTGTACAGTGATGAGAGTGCAGGTGGTCTTGTTGGTGTTGATGCTAGAGCGATGCTGGTACAAGTAGAAGCATTGTTGTTGGTGTTGATGCTAGAGCGATGCTGGTACGAGTAGAAGCATTGTTTTTGGTGCGTGTTTCTTCGACACTGTGTGTAGTTACATCTGTTGCAGTACAAGATGTATATGAGATTGGATGTCATGCAAGTGAATTTGTATCTGATGTATATTTTAATCACTGTCAGATCTTCCAGGCTAAATCTCATACTGTATTCTCACAGAATGAATCTGTGCGTTCATGTCAGCACAATCCACTGGAAAACATGCACTGGTTCTAATGATTATGTTCACATGCACAAAAAGTGTCTCCATTTATGCTAAAAATGTGCCCTGTGTAACCATTCCTAAAATGCTAAGAAAATGATCTATTCAGAAAAGTGTTTGTATATCATTGATGTGTCAGTGATGTGGCCCCAAATTAATCAGTATGTGATCCTCTGCAGCAACAGAGGTATATGAATGCAGTAAGTTATGAGTGTTGCAGACACACCAACTGGACTGTTGACTTAATCAAGTAAATCAGTATATCAGACTCTGTGAGTGATTATAGGTCAATAATAATTCAGTCTCAGTTAAATCCCCAAATACAGTCATTTTTTATGTTCTTGGTTCATTGACTGATTGTATAGAGTACAAAGTTGGGACATCCATCCATCTGTCTGTGGACACTTAAGGGAGTCAAACACTCAAACCTTTACATTTTTTCCTGAGATGTGTTAGCCCAGAAGTCTGAACTTTCCATGAGTGTCATGTCTCAATTACCTCTACAAATGAACGCAGAATGCTTAGCAGTTTAGCAGCAGGCAGTCATCTTGGCAGTCCTGATTGACAATTAGCTTCTTTCGCACAGCCCACCGTGCACATCGCCAGCTGATTGGCACACTTTTTGTACTTGTAATGCAGTTCCCACATGGCCTTACCAGACAGCCTTATTATTTTTAGACAAATGTTTATTTCTCAACACAACAGTGTTTATGTTAAGTTCTTGAAGGGAAGAAATGTAGCTGCACTCTTAATAAGAAGAGTTGAGGTTGAATCTCAGTGTCGAAGGCTTTTCTACTGCAGATTCTTGTAGTTTTTGGATTTGGTAAGGAAATTGGCAGGTGGACTACACTTCTAATGGAAGATGCTACCAGCAGTATAAACCATGGAGGATGGATGTCAATGTGAACAATTTGACATCAACTGCGGCATCCTACAGGGCTGCCCATTCTTGCCTCTGGCCTGTGTCCTAGCCACGGAGAAGCAGGGGCTTCAGCAACAGGTGGCAGAAGCTGATTTCAGATTCAGCAGTACGCCAACGATACAGAGGAATTCTCCTGGTTTTCAAGACAACATTTCACTGTACAAAAACCCAAAGCAATGGCAGTTGGATCACAGGAGATAAATAACTATCTGGCGATGGAATGTGTTGATGGAGTGAAGATCTTTGGCATTTATTTCTCAACGGAAACAATTGCGGGTGAGATGGAAATAAGAAAAAAAAGGGCATCAAACGCTGGAGTTGCAGGGATTTGACTGTACTAGATAAAAGTGTTATTGTAAAATCTTTCTTCCATAGCCAATTTGCGTTTATCATGCAATCAGTGGATCTCCAGACGCTGTGTTAAATGAATTGAACAGAATTTTCTATACATTTTTATGGCAGCAACGACACTCAAATATGGAAGCTTTTGAAAAGGTTAGAAGAACAGCTATAGAATCGGAAATCAAGGAGGGAGGTCTGAAGATGCTAAATGCACTGGAGATGCAACAAAACCTTTTACTTACAATGGGTCAGGAAACTTGAATGCAACTGAAGAAAATTGGTCAAAGATACCCCAATGGTATAGAGCAAAAATTGTAGAATTTTCCCACTCAACGCAAAAGCATAGAAAGTCACGAATCTAGTGAGGACAAAGAGTGGAATTTGGAAAAACAACACGGTTTAACCTTAAAAATGTATGGAGCATGGTGCTGTGTGGCCGGGGTGTGGCATGGCTCGAGCAGGCACGGAGTGTAGAGACAGTGTACTTGTCTCTCTCCCTTCACTCTCTCCAAGGAATCAGCAGACAAGAAGATGTGGCATCACATATCTCCGTCTTTATTCATGGTAACAGACAGGCAGTACATGACCACTGCCTGCTGGGATGACCTCCCCCATGGCCTCACTGGCCTCCTTCCTGATCTGGCTTTAAATAGCCTCTGCGAGGACTTCCAGAGAGCGGACGGAATTTCTAACTAAAAGCTGGGACCTGTGGTTCCCAGTGAAGGCAAAATTGTGTTGACACAAGAGGTTCTAACAACTGTTTGAGTCTTAAATCAACAGTCCCATATGACAAACTTCACTCCTTTGGAAAGTGCATTAGTCAAAGTACATTCTGCGCCAATGAATGAATTTCAAAAGTGATTCGTGTATAAATAAATGACCAGTGAAATATTTACAGTGCCAATTAAATCAGGTACTTATTCATCGTTTTCTTTGAATATTACCGGTTACAACTCATGGAGTGCAGGTTGCCATATATGAGATGATTGATAAGGATAAACACTAGGGTTATATTCAATATTACAGACAGTACATGGTACATTAGATGAATAAACTGTAAAATTCGATGTGCTCTCAAGCACTGCAGTGAAAGTCGAAGACAAGGATACTGCCAGATCAGAGAGTGAGTCTGCGTGAACAACATATATCTCTAAGGCAGCAACAGAGTGTGAAATAAATCGTCAAAGGATTATCTTTGTCCTGTGCTTGGAATCTGTGGTATGGTTGCATAAGTACTCAATGTTTAAACATGTACTGATGCAAATAAAATAAAAACAAACAAATAAGCAAACAAAATCTTCTAGTGTTTATACTCCTGGGAGAAAAACACTGCTCTGGTTAAAACCTGTGCATGGGTTGTATGTAGATTGGACAACCAATATTCCGAGTGAACATTGTAGGAAACAGTTTGTGACTGCAGTTTTCAACAGTTGTCAGTACCTCAGTAGAATTCTGTTTTTCTCGGGTTTGGCTGAGGGCAGAGTGATTCGAGGACCAGGTTGGTACACATTTTGACCACACACATATAGCTGTGGTTTTCTCCCCGGAGTCTGCTTGTACAAGCAAACTGGTGGCATGTGTAAACTGCATGCAATAATGACAAATACACTTGCACAGACTGGCTGGTGATGTGCACAGTGGGTGGAGCTGTTCCCCAGCCCAATATGTGACAAACAGTACTCTACTGAGGAACTGAAAACTGTTGAAAACTGCAGTCATAAATTGTTTTCTATGACAGTCACCCAAGATGTAGGTTGTCCCACCTACACACACCTCACAATTTTTTCCCCTAGAGTGTTAGCACTAATTATTTCTCATCATGAGTCTACTTGTGCAGGCAAGCTGGCGACATGCAAACATCATGCACTGATGACAAGTACACGCACAGATTAGCTGGCGACGTGCAAACATCGTGCACTGATGACAAGTACATGCACAGGTTAGCTGGCAATGTGCAAACATCATGCACTGATGACAAGTACACGCACAGATTAGCTGGCGATGGTGCATGGTCGATGGAGCTGCAAATGGTTAACTGAAATATTCCAAAACAAAAAATGTTTGATTTCTTTTTTCTCCCGGGGACAATTAGGCTGTAGGGAATCTAGAATTGTGATTTTTGCAAATGTTGACCAGAATACTGATACGTCCTTTAAACATTTTTACTTCTGGTAATGTATGGTTGATATAGTAAAACCTCGGACCTAAAACCTTCTCAACTTACAAGACTGTCTTCATTTCAGACTAAAATTGTTGTGATGTAGGCTTATTTGTTTCCTTACTCATTAACACACTGAACATGTTGAAGGTCATTTCAGTTTTGAAACCACCTTTTATTTGGGTACATATGGTGCACTCTTTCAATGGTTGCTGTTTTATAGGTATTCTTTCAATTCCCTAGAAATGTCATAACTTTAAGGTAATATGACTTTTATGAAACAGACAAACTAACAACAATGTAACCGGGTGCTTGGCGATTATTGTGGGGGTTACAACAACAACAAAGCAATGCCACTCCCACCCTAACTCTAACCTTAACTCTAACCCTAACTCTAACCCTTTATAATCTTGTGTGTCTCATAGGTGGGAGAGAGTACAGACGGGCAGTCACCAACAATGCAGTGATGCGAGAAATCTTGCACAGGATGTGCAGCGATCCAGGGCATCACACACAAGACAAAGGCTATGGGCAGCTGGATCCACAGCTCATATATCACAAAGGCCGTGAGTATCTCAAGATGATGTTGGAAGAAATTGTGCCATCCCTACAGAACAGAGAGTATTTCAGCAGCACTGATGGAGACTCATCCAGTCCTGAAAGTGACTCTGATGATTGACCGACATGCTGTGAGAGTTTGCTAGTGACCAAACTGAGAGGACATTTTGCTCAGTGATGTTTCTGGCACCCATGCAAGGTCTCAGAGACTAACAAATGCTGTGCATGTCACATGTATCATTATGTAGTCTTTAGGATGATGTATCTGGTCTTGCCCCTTCACTGTTGCATGATTTTTGTAACCCTCTCTGTAGGTTCAGAAGTGGATTGTTTGGACAGCTCAAAGAGACCAGTTGCTGGCAAAATGCATGCCCATTGTTGCCATTTTTAAATACCAGACTAGACAGTGCCTGTTTTAAAGGAGGATACTGCATTATGATCAGTTGCGTGCAAATCATTAAGTATTTGTAGCAGTTTTTGTGTCAAAATGCACTGAGGCCTACACATCTGAATGCATGATGGTTCATACATCAGATATGAGATTGTGTTCTGCTGCTCACAGGCGACCATTGCAGTAATTTCATAATCTCTTGCCACCCTGAGTTGCACTGAAAACTGTCAGTGGAGGGAAAAAAGTTGATGCATTTGGCCCACTTCATTAGCATATATGTGTGGTCCAGATATTTGTTCTGTGTATTATTCCAAGAAGTCTGATGACACGGAGTACAATGATGTTTTTCATTACATTGTTCACTGGGGTTTAATTAATGTATACTTCTTGTTTGGTCTTGTTTGCTCAGTTGTTGTGCTTAATGTTATTCCAATGTATTTTCTGCACTCTTGTTTGATTTATGTGGACCTCCCAGTACAAAGGAATAAGGCTTGCTTGACATGTTTCTGCATTGCTGACTTTGAGTTACAAGAATGGGCTATATCTTAATTGCAAGGTATGAAATTATGGTCTTTGTTTGAGAAGTGAAGGGGGCAGCCTAGCAGTTTGTCAGGAAACATTGTTTTTTTAATCAAGGGGTAGACTGGAGAATGCAGATGGCATATGCATGACCCAGCCATTTCATGGTTGGTACATTTGGGTTTTCACCAGATGATATTGATATGCTTTCAATAATTGCTTTTTTTCACTCTCAATGGATGTCAAAACATTGTTTATGAGTTTACATGTTTGTGTGCAATAAAATGTTGATTAAACATTATATGAATTGGAAGCAAGTTATATTAGCAATCCACCATCTGAATGGAGAAGCCTACATTTAATGAATCTGTCAAATGAGGTGTATACTTTTGAGATTTCTATCCATATGAAGGCATGGATATGTGGTACTTCAACTAGCTTCAGTATTTTGACAATTGTAATTAATCCTGCTATGATTTGAAGTTGACATCATGAATATCTGCTGTGTAAAGAATGTATTTGTATGTATTGTGCATAATGATCCTTTTTCTCCTTTTTTGAAGGGGTCTATTTTAATTAGATTATTTTGATAAATGTGTGTCATGGCAAGGAATCAGTTTATCTTTTTGTCAGTAAACAGTAGAATTTAAAGTGTATTCACCAACCTACAGATGCTCTGTGGCACTCAGATTTTTGGTATGATGTAGTAAAGCCATAAAAACCGGGTCCCTTATGATTTCAGAGGAAGTGTCTATTGTCACATGACTTTTGTGAATTAATTCATGTTAATTATATGAGCAGGTATGGGGAGAATATTAATTGTTGAACCACCACCCACCACCCACCCCCCCAAAAAATGAAAAGAAAAGAAAAAAGAAGAGAGAGAGGATTTTTTTATAATGTGTATGTTATATGATCATTGACCCTCTGCTTTCAGATGGGCACACTTGACAAAATGTAAACATTGCATTAATGGAAAAGATAGTTTGTTGTGAGGTGACTAGCAGTAAGACAATTAATATTATTCACGTCATACATAACGGTGTGCTTTAACAGAAAGAGTTGGAACATGCCATTAATCTTTCCAGTTTATGTTTTTCACTTTGGCAGTATTCCCAAGTGGACAATAATATGTCACCTGTTTGGGGGGTTTATTTAGGGGTGGGTGGGGAGAGGGGGCTTACTCTTTTCATGTGCCTGGTTGTGGTTAATGCCATTGTAGTTGTTGTGGTATACACACACTTGCTGCAGACACAGGCATTATGGTGATGTCACTATAATGGACATCTTGAGGAGTGCCTGACAACAAGAACTGCCTGGTGTGTGTTTTGTTGCTATGGTGAATGGGGAATTTTCTCCTTGACTCTGATTGGCAGCACTGCTGTGGAAATGCTGATAGTCATGTAAACATGAATGCAAGGGTGTTGGGATTGATTTGAATACTCTCTTGTAACAAGTAAGTATTGAACTTGAAGAGTCTTACCATGTTGTTCTTTAATGAAATATTTGGACTTGACTTTGCAATACATGTGTGCATTACTTTGAATCGTATTTGTCATCAAACACTAAAACAAAGATGCATGCACTTCTCAACATTTTGAAATGTACAACATGAATACTGTTTTTGACATATTTTCATTGAATTCATCATACCCATTTCTCTTGTGCTTTGTGTCTGAAATGGGGCTAATTGCATGCAAATATTGATCAGTGAATAGGAAACAACTTATGGCTAGCTATGTATCTAATTATCATGATAGTTGTATATAGTCAATTCATGTGTTGTTTAATAGTTTGATTTCAGTCATATTGATGTTACCAGCAACACTCCATATAAGATGAAGTGATGGCAGCCTCGTGCAAGACAAAAAGGCATCTAACTATGATATATATTGAGAATTAGAAATGTATTATATTACCCTGTTACACTGGTCTCCCTTCCTCCCTCCCTCCCTCCCCCCTCCCTCCCCCCCCCCCCCCTCTCTCTCTCTCTCTCTCTCTCTCTCTCTCTCTCTCTCTCTCTCTCTCTCTCTCTCTCTCTCATGTGTGTTTGTGTGTGTGTGTGTGTGTGTGTGTGTGTGTGTGTGTGTGTGTGTGTGTGTGAAAAAGAGAAGGTTGGGGTAGGAGAGAGAATGAATGAACAAGCAAGACCAAAATTATGTTGGCATGCCAATCTGAATATGCTGTGGATTCCTTCTTTGTACTACTGCGACTTTTCTATGATGTATTTTTTTCATATGGGGCATACTTCTGTGTTTAAATATACTTGTACATCTGGTTGGCCAAGTCTTTTTATGTGACTCAGTTTTTGTGACAGGGTGGGTTACTCTAATTATTTTGCATCAAGCTATGGCACTCTGGTTATATTCCTGCTGTTGATACTCATGGATGGTTGTAGTGCATTAGTTAAAATGCATGACCTGCACATGTGTCATTGTGGAGCTTGATAATTCTTGTATGTTTTGATTGATTACACTCCCATCAGAGTTGGTATACATGAGAGAGGGTTGTGCCATGGCATGTGCTTAAAACAAAAATACATTTCTATTGATTCCAGGGTCATACAAATGTCTAGTGCTGGATGACTTTTGTAAATGGATGTAGTTGTACAGTGGCATTGTTGATAATGCTCTGCATAACTCTGAGTTCATTGGTGTTGGTGACAAGTCTGCTTTTGCAAATTATGTTATGTACTTGGAAACCGATGGAGAGCCTCATTTCTGAATATATGAACATTTTATGATTGTTGATTTGTCATTGTGTATTGGGGCATATCTTTAAAATGTACAGCATGTGAACTATGGTTGGACATCAAACAATTAATGTCATGGTATGGCAGGAATGCTAGCAGTGACAACTTTTGTTTGACCATGATGAATACTTTTTATGCATTATCACTGAATTAGTCATGTTGCTGATTGCAATATGACTTGCAGATAAACAAATGATTATGTCTTGTGAA
>JAWQFJ010027247.1:0-17500 GCA_034096865.1 Theodoxus fluviatilis
TCTCTCTCTCTCTCTCTCACTCTCTCTCTCACTCTCTCTCTCTCACTCTCTCTCTCTGTCTCTCTGTCTCTGTCTCTGTCTCTGTCTCTGTCTCTCTCTCTCTCTCTCTCTCTCTCTCTCTCTCTCTCTCTCTCTCTCTCACTCACTCCCCCACTTTCCATCCTTTCTCCCAAAGTACCATGCAAACGCTTACCGCTGTTTCCCATGTGGTCACCTTCCACCTCACAACGCCAATGGTCACTACTTTCAGGCAACTACTGCCTGCAGGAGTTGAACCTGGGGAGCGACGACACCCGGATTGAGCACATCTCGGCAGACGCCTTTAACCAGGGTGGCAAGTGCCTGCACCGCATCAACCTGGTCAACATCAAGGACTTCCCCTCCCAGGCGCTCAGAGTGGCCGACGCAGCCCGCGAGGTCATCATGACCAGCAAGTCCCTGACCGCCCTCAGAGCTGGAGCTCTCTCTGGGGTGCACGTCTGGAGCCTCTCTCTGGAAGCTCCACTGCAGCTAGTGGAGCCCGGGGCCTTCGACAACATGACCTACCACCCCGTGTCGCTGACCCTCCAGGAGACCCACCTCACCAACATCAGCTTCTTCTTCAGCTACCCTGCGGGAACGTTCACTGACATCCACGTGAGCAGCTCCGAGCTTCCGTGCGACTGCGAGCTGGCGGGGGTGCAGTACAACCTCAAGCTCTACGACCTCTCCGTGGACTTCCCCTCCACCCGGGACTTGACGGGCACCTGCGACCTGGAGGGCAATGCACGCAGCATCCACGACCAGGATGTCAGGGAGATCTTCTCCGAATGCTCCAACTTCACCATCTTGCTGCTCCCCCAGGAGGCAAGCGGAAGTGACGTCACGACAAGCTTGCCACGTTCGGTGCTGCTGGTGGTCGTAATTGTGGCTCTGGGCAGGCTGTGGTAAACTGTTGTCAAGGGAGGCTGTGGTAAACTGTTGTCAAGGGAGGCTGTGGTAAACTGTTGTCAAGGGAAACAAAAGTCGCTACAGGACCGAGTACAGTTAAAGAAGTCGACAGTTTCCGGCGCTGAGAGAGCTGCAACGGAAGTGATGTCACACTCTGTGTGACACTTTGCTGCTGGTAGTTGTTATTATGGCTTTGGGGTAGCTTTCGTTGACTCTTGTTAATGAACAGTTTCCTGTGCTGCGCGATACATCTGAGGTGCAGTTAGTGAAGTCAGTGGCTTCCGGCTCTCAGAAGTCATCAGCGGAAGTGACGTCACACTTCATATGATGCTTGCAGAGTTGCTGTTTGAGACCCTAGGTAGGAGATTGTTAGTGTACTCGTATACCTTTTACCAACAGAAAACATCCCTTGGTGATACACCTCAATATTTTCCAGATGAAACCGCAAACTATTTATTACATTATGCCATAACTAATGGAGAAATGTGACAATTAGTGCATCAGGTGCTCTACTGGTACCTCGTGATAAAAAGTTTTCACTGCAGTGCATTCCATCGCTATTTATCCCTTCATGGAACATACATATAAATTTTCCCTGAACTCCTTTTAGAGACATTCCTTTTGCTATAACATTGCGCTACATTATGATATAATCCAGTACAGCAAGGTTATACTGTTTTCCATAGAACAGCAGGAGAATGGAAGTACACAAGATGGCAAGAAGAGAAACCAGTCGCCCCATGTAGCATCGGCCGTGCTGTGATCATGCGGTACTATTAATGGTAGAGAACAGGAATCACATGCTTATTTTGCGAGTAGGTTGTCTATTGAAAATGCTGGATTTAATGACATATATAGGATGGATTCTCCTCAAAGCATGGGTGAGTTGCTGTGGCTATAAAACATTTGCCATTCAACATCCTGTACAGGGATGTCTATGTTTTGAAGTCTGTTCCCACGGATGAAAGGAACTTCGCACAATCCCATGTCCTTTCTGAGAGTTCACTGTAGGTCAGATGTCGTTGACTGATCCCAGCCGCTGTGGACGGCCATACACTGTAGCCTGTAGGACACTCATGTTTGTCGTGCATTTGAAAGGGCGTTTTGTTTTAAAACGTCTTTAATCTCTCTCGGTCTTCTCGGTCTTCAAGATAAACAACTAGTGTCTATTTATATACCAGATTGTTCTTCTCCATTTTGACGCACGTAAAACCGTTTGGAGGGTATTTCTGGATTTATCATTGCAGCTTTTTGATTGGTCAGTGCATGGTATTGGTGATCCCTGGTGTGTTATTTTGATATATATTTTTAAAACGGATCTCGAGTGATAGTAGATGCCTGCACGGCAATAATCTCTTTTTTGGCTTGTCTTCTAATCGCTGCATTTATAATCTAGATGTCTTTATGAGAGCTGCATATTTTTGTTTATATTCACATTTGATTTTGAGCTGTTTTACAAAGAACGTTCTATTTTGATACATTTTCTGTCAGTTTCTTTGAAGAACTCTGGTTGCAGTTTATTTTGTTGAACACTGTTTTTGATTAAAAGATTTTCCGTTTGGAATAAGATAAGAATCGTTGTGCAGTGGTACTTTATTGAATGCAATACTAACTCGCTGGCAACGTTTGGTGTCAAAGGTTGGTGGCAAAGTTTGGTCTCAATGGTTGGTGGCAAAAGTTGGTGTCAAAGTTTGGGGTCAAAGGTTGGTGGCAAAGTTTGGTGGCAAAGTTTGGGGTCAAAGGTTGGTGTCAAAGTTTGGTGTCAAAGTTTGGTGGCAAAGTTTGGTGGCAAAGTTTGGGGTCAAAGGTTGATAGCAATGTTTGGTGTCAAAGTTTGGTGTCAAAGTTTGGTGTCAAAGTTTGGTGGCAAAGTTTGGTGGCAAAAGTTGGTGTCAAAGATTGGTGTCAAAGTTTGATGTCAATGGTTGATGGCAAAGTGTGTTGGCAAAGGTTGGTGGCAAAGTTTGATGGCAAAGGTTGTGTCAAAATTTGGTGGCAAATGTTGTGTCAAAGTTTGGTGGCAAAAGTTGATGGCAAAGTTTGGGGTCAAAGTTTGGTGGCAAAGTTTGGGGTCAAAGTTTGCAACGTGAGCAAGTCACAGGCGATGAAAGTGGACCTGAATGGCGTTTTCTTGTTTTGATATCAAAAGCTGCAAATAGCACAAAAGTACGTGTCTTTGCAAGGTTTAAAACAATCAAGTCTTGTTGACTTGGCTTGGCAATGAAGACGATTTGTTTATAAAGATTGTAAAACTCTGTATGCAAAAACTGTCATGTCTGGCATCTAAAATGGACATTTCCATGGAAACATAGGTTGGAGAATACAATTAAACCTACAATACAGTTTTGAAATGTTGTATGAGTGCATTCCAAATGAATATTTTTGCGTGATCATATCCCGTGACTGCATTTTGGAAGGGACGTTTAATGAGTCGCCCCTGAAATGAAATATTTGAAAAGGAAATTCAGAAAGATAGAGTGCATAATAGCCCACACAGAGATATGTGAGATGAAGACGTCACATAATGGAAGTAGTCTCCATAGCGGAAAATCGTTTGGAACTAAAAGAGTGAGATTTCGACGAGCTGATATTATTTAAAGATAACTGTGGTCTTGAATCTACAAAGAAAACTCAGAAAAGATAATTTTGACTGAAGATGCAATACGATCGGACTGGGAAATTTCTCAGTCAGGAGTGGAAGAAAATTACTACACAGTAAAGGAAATGGTGAGCAACAATAGCTGTAAAACGCTTGTTTTAAACACCTGCCTGCGTGTCTGACGTAGAGAAATAAGACACAAGCCCTTCTAAGGAAAGACAACTCTGCTTTGTCAAGATATGACAGTGCCGTGTCAATGTGGGGAAAGTTGGAAACCTGAATGACCGATACAGCGTGATTACGTGAGTAGAAATACATATTTTGAGTGAGAATATTGAACTCGAGATGAGGTGATCAAGTAATACAGGCAAAACGAAGGAATCGAACCTGCTCACTGAGATCAGGAAGTAGCGTCCTCACTGATGTGCGACTCGCCAGCAGAAAACTGGTCCAAACTGGCGTGAGGCGATTTGTCGCTACGTGCAGCAATAGGTCACGGGGTCAATCTGGTCAGTGTTATGTTTTGACCAAAAGGCACACAGGAAATACCAAGTGTTCATGTCCTCGCATCCTCTGCCGAAATATACACTGAAACTTTTGCGAATCATCACCTCGACATTGTAGCGCTGTATAGGGAAACTTAGGCTGAAATATACATTGAAACTTTTGCAAATCATCACCTCGGCATTGTAGCGCTGTATAGGGAAACTTAGGCTGAAATATACACTGAAACTTTTGCGAATCATCACCTCGACATTGTAGCGCTGTATAGGGAAACTTAGGCTGAAATATACACTAAAACTTTTGCGAATCATCACCTCGGCATTGTAGCGCTGTATAGGGAAACTTAGGCTGAAATATACACTGAAACATTTGCGAATCATCACCTCGACATTGTAGCGCTGTATAGGGAAACTTAGGGGTCATTTTGTCAAGATTGCCGCTGTAATAACACCTTTATCCAAATGGTCATAGCTTCTTTAACTATAATAGCAAATTATTCATTCGTATATAACATTAATCAGAAAAGAATGAAGATTTTTAAAGCACTTGCATCTCAAAATATTTTTTATAAATCGAGTTCTAGCTGATTTTGTGGTGCCTGGCCACATACACGCTATGCCTAAATTTCTGTGACAATATTGTTTCATGTACTTCAGTGCGGAGGGATGTAGCGTCTGAATGAACAGCCACTGAAGAACTGGGGAACAGAAACAGAAAATATTTCACTTTGAAAAGAGCATACGTAAAGTAGCTCACCATCGATGGAACATTAATGATGTATGGATTACTAAAACCAAGGGATGGAGTATGAGTGATGAAGATTTTAGAGAGATTCTGAAATCATTTGACGTTGAAAACTTTTCATTTGTTCGAATCAGATGCAAAGTCTTGAAAATTGGATCAGTATATGTTATGATTGCAAATGTGATTTTTATTTTTACACACAAGGGAGTTACTAAAATTCAAGAAAAGAAAAACAAGGGGGTGGTGGTGGGTGGGTTGGAGGTGGGTGGACGTGTGAAGAACCATTAAGAAAATGAAAAGAGTCAGTGCACTAAAGGATGAGCTGTTTGTAGTCTGTCCATGTCTTGAGGCTCTTGCACCGTGACAGTGCCAAGGTTGGACGTACAGGAAGGAGATTTAGAGGGTTAACATTCAGCGCTTCGTTGTATTCCTGCTTAACAGTCTGTCGAGAGTGAAAAACCCTAATTAAAATATTTTCATTTTTATACTCTTTTTCGAGTGGAGGGGGTGACGATAATGCGAGTTCCTTGAAAATGAAATGGGACGATTTCCGTTGATATTGCAAATGTTGCCACAGAACAACCAGCTCACAGAGAGCTGAATGATAGTTACACACGCACATAATTATATTTGCACTGGGCGCTTTGGAGAGTACGACATATGATATTTTGTGACAATATATACACCACTGTCCAATAAATGCATCAACTACTGGAGAAGAAGCATTTTTACAGGTTGTGCAAATATCAGGGACGCCACACACTTTTGTAAATTTATAAAATCGTTTTGGCCATAGTCTCTTTCTTGCCACAATTGAATGTTTGCACGGTTCTTTCTTTTTTTCTGTTGTTATATTTAGGACCCTTCTTTCCGAGACATATCTCCTCACGCTCCTTTCCTCCACACACCCCACCCCCACCCCCGGTCTTCAATCTGTCTGTCTGTGTGTCAGTGTATCTGTCTGTGTGTCTTTGTGTTTGTGTGTCTGTGTGTCTGTGTGTCTGTGTGTCTGTGTGTGTGTCTGTCTGTCTGTCTGTCTGTCTGTCTGTCTGTCTGTCTGTCTCTCTCTCTCTCTCTCTTTCTCTCTCTCCCTCTCTTCTCTCCCTCTCTCAATCTCTTTCCCACACCCCACACCCTCTCTCTGTCCCACCCCACCCCACCCCTCTCTCTCTCTGTGTCTCTGTCTCTGTGTCTCTGTCTCTGTGTCTCTGTCTCTGTGTCTCTGTCTCTCTGTCTGTCTCTGTATCCCTTCCTCTCTGTCTCTCTGTCTCTGTCTCTGCCTCTGTCTCTCTCTCCCCTACCCTGCCCCCTCTCTCTCCTTCTCTCACTCCCACCCACCCCTTTTTCTCTCTGTCTCTGTCTGTCTGTCTCTGTCTCTCTCTCTCTCTCTCTCTCTCTCTCTCTCTCTCTCTCTCTCTCTTTTCACTGCCAACTACTTGGGCGTCTGCCATCTAGCCAAATAAGGCAGCACATTAATTAAGGAAAATCGTCATCACCGCAGCACCATATTTTCTGTCAGATGCGTTCATTAGCACTGAGAAATGTAAATGTAAATAACAGATGAACCTCGAAGATAACCATCGAGGCATATCAATCTTCTTGTATACCCTTTTAATTTGTGGTAAATGAAAATGCTGTAATGATCATCATCATAACCATCATCATTGTCGTCGTCTTCATCATCATTGTTTGCATTCCATGGGTTAAATTCTATGATCGCTGGCGTTGAAGTCCATGTTTAATGACAGCAGTGGGATATTATGATGCGATGAAACTGTTTTATATCTTCCCTATCTGTTAATATTTGGTAGTTCTGCAAAGTGTACCGAAAAGAATGCACAAATGTAAACATTTTTATAGAAGAACTACATCGGTAACCGTGTAAACGTTTCATTTGTTGTTGGTTTGTTGTTGTTGTGTTATTGCTGCTGTTACTGGCAGTGGTGGTGGTGGTATTCAACATGGCCGCCTCCAATTGTGAAGACCTGACTTTACTTTCTTCAGGAATCCCACTGCACACGGTTGAGTTTTTCGACAAGGTCGTCCAAGATCTCTACCTTAATTTCCTTTCCTTTCCATCTTGTCTAAAATGTATAGATGACCAGGTCCTGGGAGCCCTCCCCCTCCCCCCCCCCCCCCCCCCCCAGTGCTCTCCCCTCGCGTCCCGCATCAGTGCATGGTCAGCCCCTCAGCCTCTCCATGGTCAGCCCCTCAGCCTCTACATGGTCAGCCCCTCAGCCTCTACATGGTCAGCCCCTCAGCCTCTACATGGTCAGCCCCTCAGCCTCTACATGGTCAGCCCCTCAGCCTCTACATGGTCAGCCCCTCAGCCTTTACACAGTCTTTGTTTTCTAGTTTAAAAGCATGATGTATTTATTTCGAAATATAAAATCATGCATAACAAACCAGGCCACAATAGGCAGTGCAGTTTTCGCGCAAACGCCCAGCGAACGTGTCAGGGGCCTGATTTCTGTACAATTTTCTGTAGCTTTAACACAAAAGTTTAAAAAAGGAGGGTGGGGTGGGTGGGGCTGTGGGTGTGGGGTGGAGTTGCTGTAAACAAACTTTTTCAACGGAATAAAAAACTGAATAGTTTTTAACGATTAAAATAGTGATGTTGTCAGTGTTGACAGACTAACCATATTTTCTTTTCCATGGTCACATCCTCGGGGTATTGACAACGTTGTGAGGACGTGTTGCATGCTTGAGGAAGCTGCCTCTGTGATGTAACGTTTGAACATAATGCACAGTCGAAAAGAACATAGCACAAGCAGTTCCTGTAACTCTTACACACAGGGCTGATGCCTAGGATTCGGCTTGTAACTTTGCGGTTTCTTTGTTATAGTGTCGTTTCCTCGTTGATAATTGTCCAATTGTATCTGACCCAGGACAAAATTCGCTTACCTTTTTGAAGGCAAAGTGGCGTGCCCTTTTAGAGTCAACCATTAATGCGTAAATCAGCCGACATCGGGTTGGAATTTTCTCCAGTGGCTGGAGTGGGGCTGGGGCCTCAGTGACTGCGTTTCATCTGTCACTGTGCTGGTAGGCAGGCTCTCTGTCACTGTGCTGGTAGGCAGGCTCTCTGTCACTGTGCTGTAGACAGGCTCTATGTCACTGTGCTGGTAGGCAGGCTCTCTGTCATTGTGCTGGTAGGCAGGCTCTCTGTCACTGTGCTGGTAGGCAGGCTCTCTGTCACTGTGCTGGTAGGCAGGCTCTCTGTCACTGTGCTGTAGACAGGCTCTATGTCACTGTGCTGGTAGACAGGCTCTCTGTCATTGTGCTGGTAGGCAGGCTCTCTGTCACTGTGCTGGTAGGCAGGCTCTCTGTCACTGTGCTGGTAGGCAGGCTCTCTGTCACTGTGCTGGTAGACAGGCTCTCTGTCATTGTGCTGGTAGGCAGGCTCTCTGTCACTGTGCTGTAGGCAGGCTCTCTGTCACTGTGCTGGTAGACAGGCTCTCTGTCATTGTGCTGGTAGGCAGGCTCTCTGTCACTGTGCTGGTAGGCAGGCTCTCTGTCACTGTGCTGGTAGGCAGGCTCTCTGTCATTGTGCTGTAGGCAGGCTCTCTGTCACTGTGCTGGTAGACAGGCTCTCTGTCACTGTGCTGGTAGGCAGGCTCTATGTCACTGTGCTGGTACACAGGCTCTCTGTCACTGTGCTGGTAGGCAGGCTCTCTGTCACTGTGCTGGTAGGCAGGCTCTCTGTCACTGTGCTGTAGACAGGCTCTATGTCACTGTGCTGGTAGGCAGGCTCTCTGTCACTGTGCTGTAGGCAGGCTCTCTGTCACTGTGCTGGTAGACAGGCTCTCTGTCACTGTGCTGGTAGGCAGGCTGTCTGTCACTGTGCTGATAGGCAGGCTGTCTGTCACTGTGCTGGTAGGCAGGCTCTCTGTCACTGTGCTGGTAGGCAGGCTCTCTGTCACTGTGCTGGTAGACAGGCTCTCTGTCACTGTGCTGGTAGGCAGGCTCTCTGTCACTGTGCTGGTAGGCAGGCTCTCTGTCACTGTGCTGGTACACAGGCTCTCTGTCACTGTGCTGGTAGGCAGGCTCTCTGTCACTGTGCTGGTAGGCAGGCTCTCTCTGTCACTGTGCTGGTAGACAGGCTCTCTGTCACTGTGCTGGTAGACAGGCTCTCTGTCACTGTGCTGGTAGGCAGGCTCTCTCTGTCACTGTGCTGGTAGACAGGCTCTCTGTCACTGTGCTGGTAGACAGGCTCTCTGTCACTGTGCTGGTAGACAGGCTCTCTGTCACTGTGCTGGTAGACAGGCTCTCTGTCACTGTGCTGGTAGACAGGCTCTCTGTCACTGTGCTGGTAGACAGGCTCTCTGTCACTGTGCTGGTAGGCAGGCTCTCTGTCAATGTGTGCTGGTAGGCAGGCTCTCTGTCACTGTGCTGGTAGACAGGCTCTCTGTCACTGTGCTGGTAGGCAGGCTCTCTGTCACTGTGCTGGTAGGCAGGCTCTCTGTCACTGTGCTGGTAGGCAGGCTCTCTCTGTCACTGTGCTGGTAGGCAGGCTCCAGCAAACGAGTGCAGAAGTGGTCTATTGTCAGGGGTTAAGTGTAGAACGAGTTGAGAAGACCTGCATGCTTGTGCTGAGTCTCTCTGAAGGGTTTGTCCCCCCTCTTCCTCCCCCCCCCCCTCTCTCTCTCTCTCTCTCTCTCTCTCTCTCTCTCTCTCTCTCTCTCTCTCTCTCCTCTCTTTCCTCTCTCTCTCTCTCTCTCTCTCTCTCTCCTTCTCTCTCTGTCTCTCTCTCTCTGTCTCTCTCTCTCTGTCTCTCTCTCTCTCTCTGTCTCTCTCTCTCTGTCTCTCTCTGTCTCTCTCTCTCTCTCTCTCTCTCTCTCTCTCTCTCTCTCTCTCCATACCACCACATGCTCTTTCCCATGGACTCTAGTGGAGGAGCAGCTGTCTGATATTGCAGTGATCTCACTCTGCCTATACTTGGCAAAATTACATCTGATTAACTGTATAGCTACTTGAAGTACTCTTCCAAGTCCCTTTCTGAAGAAAAATAATTCAACAGAGCGATCGACCTTGGAACGTTTGCCTGTTCCCCATTGGCTGTAAAGTTGAACGACAAGGGGCAAACTAAGCTCCACGCTGATTGGTTCAGTCCACCCGTCAATCTTATTTAGCTACAAATTCATCTCTTGTTCAAATTTGAGCCGGAGAGGGCGTAGGTTCATCAGCTGATTGGCTGAATTAACCTGTCAGTCAAATATCTTTGCATGTCCATACCTTGTTTGAATTTGATAGGGCTGGGCATGGCATAACCTCAGTCCCGGATTTGCTGAACCCATTTTTCAATAGAGTTCACTGCGTGTCTGTCTTTTGCTCGAAATGTCGTCCGAAAGATGCGACGGCTATTTCAGCTGCTGATTGGCTGAGCTCAGAAGGTCAATCACCGTTTGCTACGCATTGTCTCTCTGCTGATTGGCTGAGCTCAGAAGGCCAATCACTGTTTGCTACGCATTGTCTCTCTGCTGATTGGCTGAGCTCAGAAGGCCAATCACTGTTTGCTACGCATTGTCTCTCTGCTGCTTGGCTGAGCTCAGAAGGCCAATCACTGTTTGCTACGCATTGTCTCTCTGCTGCTTGGCTGAGCTCAGAAGGTCAATCACCGTTTGCTACGCATTGTCTCTCTGCTGATTGGCTGAGCTCAGAAGGTCAATCACCGTTTGCTACGCATTGTCTCTCTGCTGATTGGCTGAGCTCAGAAGGTCAATCACCGTTTGCTACGCGTTGTCTCTCGTTCCAATCTGAACCGGGAAGGGAGCGATGCAAACGACGCAATGATTGGTTGATTTCATCTGTCAATCAAGCATTCGCCTCGTGTCCATCACTTGTTGACTAAAAAGCATTGCTACGTTGAATATTGCTTGCCTGTGTGGTAAGACTTTCGAATCCTGGCGGTGTCCAACTCGTTGGTCAGCTTGACTAGATTCGTACTTAAATACGAATGTATGATCGAGAAAATTAGAAAGAAACACGTGTTTTAAAGTGTTTCCGCCCAAAGTCAGCAGTAATCAATATGATGTAATGCCAGCGGACACAAAAACATCGGTCTTCACTGTGGATGGGCGATGCATCTGAACAGCCAATCAAATGCTTCTTACGAACTTGATTAGGCGCATGCGCCCGGATTCGTCAGACTTACTACCTCTACATGTATTTCTGCAAAATGGCGTGGGTTTTTGTCTCAAAGGGGGCACAACCATCTTTTTATTACTGAAGTTGCGCGCAGCTTTTACCTGTTGCCCACACGGTGTATCAACTTCTTTCTTGTTGATGTACATACGCTTTTTTCCCTCGTTCCTTGTTGATAACACTTGTTTCAACGCTGCAGCCTTCCACTGCACAGCTCGAACGAAAGTTGTCGGATGCATTATGCATTCAATGACTATAACTGAACCGCACGCAAATATATTTATGTATAGGTAAGTGTAGAATATAATTGTTTTGTACAGCTGCTATTCAGTCACTGTTGTCAACTAATATCATTATATTGCATGGAAGACAATGTTGAAAATTACAAAATAAAGTATTGAACACACCACTGTGGTTTTTTGTACTTGTGTGTGAACATGTTTGCAGCGCATCTAAACCAAGAGAAAGGAGAGGGGGAATGTGGGGCGTGTGTGTGTGTGTTGGAGATGGAGAGAGAGGTAGGGAAGGAGAGAGAGAGAGAGAGAGAGAGAGAGAGAGAGAGAGAGAGAGAGAGAGAGAGAGGCAGACAGACAAACAGATAGACAGACGGACGGACGGACGGACCAACGGACAGACGGACAGACAGACAGACATACAGACAGACAGACACACAGGCAGACAGACAGACAGACAGACAGACAGACAGACAGACAGACAGACAGACAGACAGACAGACAGACAGACAGACAGACAGACACACAAAGTTCAAAGTTTAAAGCTCCATTACAATCTCTCTCTCTCTCTCTCTGTCTGTCTGTCTGTCTGTCTGTCTCTCTCTCTCTCTCTCTGTCTCTCTCTCTCTCTCTCTCTCTCTCTCTCTCTCTCTCTCTCTCTCTCTCTCTCTCTCTCCGTGTCTCCTTCTGTCTGCCTGCCTGTCTGTCTGTTTGTCTGTCTGTCTGTCTGTCTGTCTGTCTGTCTGTCTGTCTGTCTGTCTGTCTGTCTGTCTGTCTGTCTGTCTGTCTGTCTGTCTTTCTGTGTGTGTGTGTGTGTTTGTTTGTGTGTGTGTGTGTGTGTGTGTGCGCGCGCGCGCGCGTGTGTGTGTGTCTGTGTGTGTGTGTGAGTGATATGTTTCATTGTGGATGTAGGTGTATGTTTTGTGTTTCAGTTTATGTGTGTCTGTGCGTTAGTATGTGTGTGTGTGTTTAAATATGTGTATGTGTATGTGTGTGTGTATGTATGTATGTGTGTGTACGTATGTGTGTGTGTGTTTCATGCCCATTGGATGCCTATTCTCATCAGCGCTTTTAGTAGCATGGCAGTACATGATATGAGTTTAGATGAATTTCATGTCGAAAAATTACATTAAGTAAACATGCATTCAATTTGCTCGGCATTGCAGACGGTCATCATGCACTTATCCACTCCTCTCCTCCTTGGCTTCTTCATGACCTTGACCTTATCGCTTGACCTGGCGATGACCTCTGACCCTCCTTGCATCTCGCCGTGCAAGTGCAACACGAGTTTTTCCGAAGTTCACGGGAAGACCTTCCACCTCAGTTGCGTCTACCCGTCCAAGATGGACCACGTTCCAGACTTTACAAACTTGACCTCCGCCAGTCGCCCCGTGTCCATCTTGCTCAACTTCCCGGAGAAGCGAAGGCTGCGATGCGGCACTTTCCCCGTCAGCCTGTCCGTAGCCTTGCTGACCATCTCCGGCCCTGTCAGCTTGGACGAGGACGTTTTCACCATTGTCCAGAAGTCCGTTGAGGAGCTCGGGCTGCGCGGCGTGGCGCTGAACCTGGCTGCTCCGCTGACCATTCTCCAGAGCATGAGCTACCTTCGCAAACTCCACCTCGGCAACCTGGCCAGCTCATCTCCAGGGCTGAGCAAACCCTACCACTGCACCTCTTTTCCAAGGTTTGGGGCTGGACAGCCTGAGGGATCTGATGATGACCGACAGTCCCATTGGCACCATCGGGTCTGACGTCTTCCAGGGTATCAAGGTGGAGTCCATGTCGCTGGCCAGCAACAAGCTGACAGAGTTTCCCGGACCCGCTCTTTGGAAGGTTCACGGCTTGACCTTTCTGTCCTTGGGTCAGAACCGGATGCGACGTCTCAGAAGCGGAGACAGCGAGGGTATGTGCGTGGACAAGCTGACGCTGAGTGAAACTGCAGGAGATGGAGGCGGGGTCGCTGGCAGGTCTGGGGGAGTGTCTCACTGACCTTGACCTGAGCGACCACGCGTTGAGTCACGAGCCCGCGGCAGCACTGTCGCCTCTGAGGAAACTGGAAGAGCTGGACCTCGTTGGCAACACCATCGTCACTGTCTCCAGAGCGCTAGGCGGTGAGTTCCTGGAAGGAGCGTGCACGTGTGTGGAGAGAACGAGTGATCTGTTGTCTTGTGGTCGATGGGTGTGAGTAATGCCCTTAACTTCACAAATGATGTATCAAAGGAAACCTTTTACGACCGTGGAGTAGCAGTCAGTTTCTAACAGAGAAGAGAATAATGTTGTTGTTATTGTTGTTATCATTATGTAGAAGTAGTAGTTGGACTAGGACTAGTAGAAGTGGAAGTAGTAGGAGTAGTAGTTGTAGCAGAAGTAGTAGTGGTAGCAGCAGCAGCAGTAGTAGTAGTAGTAGTAGTAGTAGTAGTAGGAGGAGGAGGAGGAGGAGGACGCAGAGGAGGAGGAGGAGGAGGAGGAGGAGGAGGAGGAGGAGGAGGAGGAGGAGGAGGAGGAAGAGGAGGAGGAGGAGGAGGAGGAGGAGAAGGAGGAGGAGGACGCAGAGGAGGAGGAGGAGGAGGAGGAGGAGGAGGAGGAGGAGGAGGACGCAGAGGAGGAGGAGGAGGAGGAGGAGGAGGAGGAGGAGGAGGAGAAGAAGGAAGAGGAGGAGAAGGAAGAGGAGGAGAAGGAAGAGGAGGAGAAGGAGGAGGAGGGGTGGTGGTAGTGGTGGTAGTGGTGGTGGTGGTAGTGGTGGTGGTGAGGGTGGTGGTGGTGGTAATAGTAGTAGTAGTAGTAGTAGCAGTACCCACATACCCACTCACAATACACACACACCCACTCTCAATACAAAAATCACAGCTGGGACCTCCATGTTCCCTCTCTTTCCAGGCGACGTCTGTCCAAGACACTTGACCAAGGGCAGCTTCGAGGACGGCAGTCAGATACGCCATATCCCTGCAGACGCCTGCACCGGCGGGGGTCGATGCATCGGGTACCTCGTTCTCTTCGACACCGCCCTGGCTGAGTTTCCGACCGAGGCGCTGAGAGCTCTGGATTCTGTCAAGTCCATTTCTATCCACAGCGACTCTCTCACCACGCTGAGGACTGGAGCCATGACCGGCGTCCGCGCCTGGGGACTGTCCATCCGGGCTCCTTTGGACACCATCGAGAGAGGGGCGTTTGAGAACATGACCTTTCACCCCATGGTCCTTGACTTGGGTCGCACGCACCTCACGTGTGTGTGTGTGTGTGTGTGTGTGTGTGTGTGTGTGTGTGTGTGTGTGAGAGAGAGAGAGAGAGAGAGAGAGAGAGAGAGAGAGAGGGAGGGAGAGAGAGAGAGAGAGAGAGAGAGAGAGAGAGAGAAGGGGTTCCTTCTTAAGAGAAAAGCATTATTTGAATTCAGCAGAACACAACTTCAGAGAAAATCCAGAGTGATTTAATTTATGTTAACAAATGGTTATAGATTTTGCCAAAGAATACTCTGTTAGGCAATGTATAATCAAGCTGTTTGATTAGTCATGTATAAGGAATAGAACAATTTATCTGGGAAGCATTAAAAGTTGCTAAATAGAATGAGATATTTACGCATGTACATGGCACTCTGCGGGCAGGTTAAAGCTCAAGAGGCATACCCAGTAGGAAACGGAAAAATCAAAGACAAATTACACCAGTGCGCAAAGTACTGTGAGAGTGCATTATGATTAGGAAAGCTACAACGACTGTACAAGGGAACACACAAACTCTTAAAATCAAGGAATATCTCTCCTCAATCGAACAAAGCAAATGTATCGCTTGCCTCTGCTGAGGCGATTTCCTTATCGTAAGCTATCTCCATGAAACTATACAAGGCAAATCCTGGATTGAAATCTGGAAACTCCATTCCCCAAAAATCACAATGTTAAATCCTTTTTCACCAAGACATATTTCCAATTATTTTTTGTCAGAACAAATAGATAATCTTACTAATATTTGTTCAGAAAAGGTATACACGGAGAGACAGCTCATGGCTGGAAGGAAATCCAAAACAGAATAAAAGAGGAACTACGAGATTACAAGTGGATAGGAAAATGAGAGTAAACAAACAATATATTAGAGAACCCCCAAAAATTGAGTTAATGCCATCAACACTGGATTACTTTAAGACAGAAGAATAAAGGGGTAGCAGGGTAGAGTCAGGCTGGGGGGTTGATGCAGGGAGAAAAGGGGGAAACGAGGAAGGAGAAAGGGGAGGGCGAGGGTAGGGGTAAGCGGGATGGACAGAGGACCCGCTCTAAGCTGAGAGAGAGAGAGAGAGAGAGACAGAGAGAGAGAGAGGGAGAGAGAGAGAGAGAGAGAGAGAGACAGAGAGAGAGAGAGAGACAGAGACAGAGAGACAGAGACAGAGAGAGAGACAGAGACAGAGAGAGAGAAAAAAAGAGAGTGAGAGAGAGAGAGAGAAAGAGAGTTCTTCTCTCTCTCTCTCTCTCTCTCTCTCCTCTCTCTCTTCTCTCTCTTCTCTCTCTCTCCCTCTCCTCCCTCTTCTCTCTTTCTCTCTTCCTCTCTCTCTCTCTCTCTCTATTCCTCTCCTCTCTCTCTCTCTACCTCTCTTTCTCCTCTCTTCTCTCTCTTCCCTCCCCTCTCTCTCACTCCTCTCTTTACTCTCTCTCTCTCTCTCTTACTCTCTCTCTCTCTCTCTCCTCTCCCTCTCCTCTCTCTCTTCTTCTCTCTCTCTTCTCTCTCTCTCTTGCTCTCTCTTTCTCTCTTTCCCTCTCTCTCTCACCCTCGAGATAAAGAGAGAGATAAAGAGAGAGAGCTAGAGAGAGAGAGAGAGAGAGAGAGAGGTTTACGGATTATGTCGTCACCTTATAAAACAGGTCTCCTCGAGTCCATTAGCAATCAAACTTTCTCTCAGCGCATTAAAGCTAGTTCAAATTAATTTACACAGAAGGTATATTTGTACACGCGCGTGTGCCCGCGCGGGGGTGTTGATGTGTGCGTCTGTGTGTGTAAAGTCCCTTCTGCTACATATCTTCCTGCTTATTAATTTTCAGACGTCAATGTCTTATAGTTTCCGGACAATGTCACATCAATGTATATTGTTATAATGTTTTCTTGTATCTCTTCGGGTTACTGTTGCCCGTGTACTGATTTGCATGCTCGCAATATTTGTTGCGGTTTACTTGTGTAGGCCTATTTTCATGTCAATGCGTGTTTGATGTTCAGTCTCTTTTGTTAGATTTTCACACATGTCTGATTATAGCCATATACAAAAGTGTGCATTCATGCTTTGAAATGCCATTTGTTAAAGAATATAAATGCGTTCAAGTGAATTCCTCTAGAACTGGCATTACAACTGCAGATTAAAAAAACACGTTTCTGTAATGCTCTTACAACAGTTGGTTAAGATTTTAGAAGTCAAGATTAAATTCTGTTCTCTTCAAGAGTGTGTGTGCTTTGAAATTATATATTGTCATAAATGTTTTCACAACATGTAAGCTAGGCAAGACGCAATCATTTATGTAGTCTACGGATACATTTGAGATAAACATCTGCTTACACCATTAACACAAATCTGATTAAATTGGGGGTGGGGGTGGGTGGGGGGGTACATACATAGCAACGACTGCTTCATGACATTTTGCATTGGGCACTCGGGGGGGGGGGTACATACATTGGGCACTCGGGGGGGGGGGTACATACATTGGGCACTCGGGGGGGGGGTACATACATTGGGCACTCGGGGGGGGGGGGGTACATACATTGGGCACTCGGATAATTTTCAGGAGAAACCCCAACCCCGAATTGCTATCCTCATAGAGACTTTCTTATTTGGATACAGCAACTTTGAAACACGGATGAACAGTCGCTTTGTTTCCTGCCCTTTCCAAAATGGCGTCATTCCAACACAGCAGCCTTTGCTGTTGTTGCTCCTCCTTTTTACGCAGCTGTAATTCGGTATCATAGCACCGGTGTTAAGGCAATGATGCCGAACTTGACAATTAGTCTTAGTAAGCCTAACCAAGATAACACTTGGCTAATCATCTCGTTCGAGTCGAATGCACAAAAGCTGTCCAAGTGTGACTATTGCGACAACGGGACCATCGATCCAACAATGTCAGCTGTTAACATTTGCTGTCTTCGTTTGTGAGCTCGGGTGTGGCTGGCCAGTCCGATTCTGGAGGGGCATGATGCGACTTGTCTCTTTCGCAAAGTTCTGTTAATACGAGGGTTCTCCTAGCTTGTGCCGGGAAGTCGAAGTTCACAAAATGAGATGGTCGTTTTCAATAAAACTTTATTCACGCTCAAAGTAATGGAAATAAAGGAGACAGGGTATTCTCTCCTGCGCTCAAAGTAAGGGAAATAAGGGAGACAGGGCATTCTC
>JAWQFJ010027248.1:0-17476 GCA_034096865.1 Theodoxus fluviatilis
AAAAATATCAAAGATCTTTGATAATATTATAGAGACAGGGTGCATTAATCATAGAGTTCATGGTACGCTTCTGATAGGCCTACCTTGCGTAGCAGCATACAGTAATTGCATGCCTCGTCCCTTTAAGATAAAGAAAAGCTGTCTGGCCACTGAAGACAAATCGCCAAGTTTCATTTCAACTGTGTCGATCGTCAGAAAGTTTGAGAAAGAAATCCGTGAGAAATGTGAAGAAATAAAAAGAATTGCACTTGTTTCAATCTCCGTATTCTAACGTCATGCTCCTTGCATGTTCTGTTTGCGGCGAAAATCATGAGCTCGATCACCACCAGTGAACGGAACCATCTCCACTAGACAGAAAAGAATGTCAACAGTTACGAGAATGTGTTTAATAGATAGGCTGCAATATCTTTGTTTGAAAATTAAAAAGCACGATTGACTCCTATCCTTAGAGGATTTTGTTACAGTTTCGAACGAGGTGGGCACTACACTTCCAGTCAGATCTAAACATGAAGTCTCTTTTCGGTCACCGAACAGTTTTCATATATCCTTACGCCCAAACACACACGTGCAAGAAAAGATATGTTAATTGTTTCCCAGGTTCAAGCACGTTTTCCTTTTTCAGTTTTACTCTTTTCTCTTCTTTTTTTTTCCTTCTTTTTTTGCGTGGATGGAAGACGGTGAGATGTGGGTTTATTTTGCTTTGTTAATGTTATCATGCCGTCTCAATTTCTCATACAACGCATCGATCACCACATCGTCATGCTGACAGCCGCGGGATGTTTTCATGGTGGAGATCGAGGTAGCTGCATGTTTCTTATCAGTGTTCCGGGGCGCTGAACTTCTTGACTGATAAGTGATAGTTGAGAAGGAGAGTTGATTCATATCAGGGTAAAGCTGTCTTCATGGAATTTGCCTTTGCATTGAGCGTCATCACTTTCCCTAGACCATAAAAGCTGTCGAATGGCATGCTTGTTATAGATACGTCTTTGCATAGAGGAAAGCGACAACGCTCCATAGATCTGTGTGTCAACACAAAGACAGCATTAGCAATATGAAGCGAGTTGTCCTCTTTGCCCTCTGCATGTGTCTCGTGCTGAGCACACTCACCACGGTCGATGCCGATGACGATGACGATGATTACCGGGACGATGACAACGATGACAACGGTTTGCGTGGCGGCTTTAACCCAGGACCCTGGTAAGACAGACTTATTCTCTACAGTTAGGCAAGGGAGAGTTTGGGTAAACCCGTTTGATTGGAAGCGGTCTTGACATCACCCAAACAGACTGAATGTTCTTAAACTTCCTTTAACCTTTTTCTGTTCGAATAACCAAATATTATCTTTGTTGTGTATTGTATATCTACTGCGTTCATCCTCTATTCAATTATCATTGCTTCTGTCTCTTCCTACTCTCCCCCCCCCCCCCCCTTCTATGCGACAGACACCCACCCACCCCCAATCCTTTGTGCAATGCAAGCTGACAGCTGACCACTCTGCGACCCCTCCTCCGCTACGGTCTGATAGTTGGTGCAGCTGACCCTGTCACATTCTGTAAACCCGAGTCAGTAGTATTGACTCTGGCACAGTTCGCAATGAATGCGTAATAGACTTGACCCTTGGCATTACAACCTTGCGCCAAAAATAGTTCGTTCTGATACTATTTTTCTCTCCGCTTTTTACAGAAATCATTCAGATGTAAAAACTTGGTTCCATTTCAACACAAACATTTTATTGTATCGAATAAACGCTTGTTTGTTGTCTCAATAAGAGTAAGTTAAGAGTTTTGTGGAAAATAGTCTTAGAACTACTTTAACGGCGTATGTCAGGGAGCACATCGGCTATCCCACAAGCCTCTCGTGTGACCTCCGCTTGCATAAATTGGCCGAAAACCTTCCATCACGTGACGTCAACAGTGCTAGAGATACTTTTGCCGGTAGGCAAAATCTCTAGTTTACTAGAATGACCCTGTCAGTCCCTTGTTAGATTAGACTGACCTGAGGCTAGTGCAAAATTCCCCCACTCTGGCATTCGAATCCTCACATATTGACCATACATCTTATGTTTTACCTCAAGTAAGACAGCTACTTGCAACGGCAAATGATTCATTCGATAAACTTTGTAATGCTGAATGAGGCAACATTTTACAGAAGTAACTTCAACACAAGTTAAATTAAGTAACCTCTCTTTTCTGCTAAATTGAAGCACACAACCAGGAACCAGGGTTAGGATTCGGGAAACAATCCACACCCTGGTTCCTGTGAGGTCCGTGCATCCCCTTGTTAAGAGGGAAAGCCAACAAGTAAGACCAGAGAGACCACTGCCACCACGGTCTTGGGTTGGTCCGTGTCACTGCCGTCTGGTCTCGGACCAGCCAGCAGCTCCTGTAACCATGGGTTAATAAAGTTGTGGAAAGCAGCTACAACTTGTCTCATACCTGTGACCTTCTACCATCAAGCATCGAGCTCCCCACAGCTCGAACCTTATCACCGGCTTTCATCTCCATCTTTACATAATATTTAGGCCAAAATATATAATTGCGTGAATTTTTTTCTGTTTTAAAGTAATCGAGTATTACACACTCCACTATTTACGAAAGTGTGTGGCACAAGGTATATTAATGGTAGGCCTACTGTTGTGACCGCGTTTGGTAAAACCTAGGTGAAGTCACTGGGCAAATGTGTTTGCGTGTGTGTGTGCTTGCTCGCGCGCGTGTGTGTAATCGGTTCACAACGTCCATATGGAGCAAAATAACGGATTCTCATAACACATATTTCAACCGGTCGAACAACTCGATCTTTTGCTCTGAACCACATGGTTATCAACTGATTTGTACTTAGAGGAATAAAAGTGTGTCATTGTCCATTTTTAGGAAGATGTGTGTTAAACGGATCTGATTTCATCGAAAATTTAAGTGCGTACTCCCCACCCACCCACCCTATTCCATCCACCCAGCCCACACCCCCTTCCAAAAGAAGAAAAAATCCGAAACCACTTAAGATTATATCTTCAATGTAAATTATCTGGTCATGTCACAGACATACTTTTTGTTGTAGCTGTACGAAATGTATTTCCATTATAATCAAGATATGCTTTTGTCAATTTTGACGTTTCAATGTTTTTTCCATGCAAGATTATATTAACATCACTAGTTTTACTACCCACGTATACATATCTTCTCATGTCCCTGCCTTCACATTCATCTTTGACTGGTGTAGCCTTTGGCTCTGCTGACGACTTGGTCGAAATCTTCATGTCCTGCGTGTTTACCCACGCTTCACTGTCCAAATTCAGTTGCAATTGAGTACAGATCCACGATGTCGCAAAACTTCGTCTGAGAGGGAGGGAGGGAGGGAGGGAGGGAGGGAGGGAGGGAGAGAGAGAGAGAGAGAGAGAGAGAGAGAGAGAGAGAGAGCCGAGAGAGAGAGAGAGACAGAAGAGAGAGAGAGAGAGAGAGAGAGAGAGAGAGAGAGAGAGAGAGAGAGGGAGAGAGAAGACGAGAGAGAGAGAAGACAGACACATAGAGAAAGAGACACAGAGACAGAGACTCCGACAGAGATTAATGACAGAGAGAGACACCGAGACTCAGACAGAGAGACGGAGACAGAGAGACAGAGAGATAATGAATTTGTCCCATAGGCCCTGGAATATTTCCTGCTGGCGGACAAGATCTGGTGATGACTAACAGCTCACAAACATCCTCGCCAGTTTGACACCCAGGTGAGAAAGGTCTAGTGGAAAAACCAAAGAATCCTACATTGAATAGGAAGACGGAGAAAAATTCGAATGATGCTTGCACACACACGCACACGCACACACACACACACACACACACACACACATACACACACACACACACTCACACACACACACACACATACACATGCACATGCACATGCACACACACACGCACACACACACACACGCATACACATGCATTCGCACACACACACGCACACACACACACACGCACACACACACACACGCATACACACACACACGTACGCACGCGCACACACACAAACGTACGCACGCGCACACACACACACACACACACTCACACACACACACACACTCACACACACACATACACACATACGCACACACACACACATATACACACACCCACACACTCACACACACACACATACACACACACGTACACACACATATGCACACACACATACCCGTTTTATTAAGGTGTGCCTTTTTAATGGATTCTTTTTTAAATCCTACACCTTTGTAAGTCATTATTATACATTATACTAATACATTTTACAAACGTTACTTTTTTGTGTAGGGAGACCACACCAGCCTCTCCTGCCTGGAAGCCTGCTGCCCCTCACCAGCCCTATTGACTCAATAAAGTCACAAACCAATAATGCATTGTTGTGTTTTTTATTTACACTTGTTTTTACATTAAAACAGTGCCATTTTAACAGATTGTTGGAGGCAAGGTAAGTTACATACTTTGTCTTTTTATTACTCCACAGCCTTTTAATGCCTGTGCCTGAAATCAATTGGCCAATAAGAGCTCTTGCATTGTGGTTTGAAACTGATTCACTCATAGGCATTGGAACTGCACTGTTTATAATCTCAGGATTATCATTTTTGCTTGTTGCTTTTTAATCCTGTTAACAATACGCTCAACTGCCTGTTCTCCAAGCTGTTTGGCCTGTGTTTCTGCAATGCTCTTTGCCATAATTGAAGCAAGTTGCTTAACAAAAGGCAGCTTCTTAGTGAGTATCTTCGTTCCAGAAGAGAATGCTTTTTTTGCTAGGTTAAAAATATGTCATAGAAATTGACCCCAAACAACTTTCCGTTTCAAATAATAATTACACCTCATCTATATCATAAATTAGATTTCCTTTCAAGACAAAAAAGGTCCCTATTTCACCTCTATAGTCTACAAGATTTCCTGAATGATCAGTGATTCTTATCATGATAGCTGAAATGAGATTAGATTGATTAATAGGTAAGTAGATTGGTTGGTTGGGAGAAATGTGAAGCAATGTTCCTGGAGAACGGTTAGGAGCAAATGCATACAACACATCTGAAGAGGTCCCATTGATGTAGGATCCACTGACCAGTGAACACCTGATTAACAAGCTGTTAATTGTGGTTATGTTTACTGCTCTGTCCCCATCTCCAGATTCTCTAACCAATCTGCTGTCAAATCCCAAAATTTCTCTTAGTGTGTTGCTTCCTGTGAAATCAATTATGAAACCAGGCTGCAGAGTTACTTTTGTTTGTAAAGTGTTGTAATTTGGTTCAATTGTAATGCCTTCATTTCCCCTAATCCTTTTCATTCCTTTTCGTATTTCTTTATCTATGTCTGGAATGTTGTATGCACCGGGTGGTATAGTAATTGTTAAAACCTGACCATTTTCGATATATGTAAATGTGTTGTTTTGTTCTGTCACGTTGAACCATGAATACCAGAGATCAGCACTGATTAGAGCTATCTTGTATTGCTTGCTTGGGTCTAGAACAATGTTTTCTCTGAAGTAAGTGGTAAAGTTTTGGCATTGCTGCCCAGAACTATCTAAGAATAGGATCGTTTCAAACATCTTTATACTTAGTACAAATACATTTTACAACGTAGTTAGTACATTTTATAAACGTAATGATGTTTTTTCTCTGATTCTGAATACATAAAAACATCATTCCACAACATAATTGGTTTATCAGATTCATCAGTGATCCACAACCTTATTTTGTCTGTTTGAAGAGGTATGTACCTTACAAATGAGGGGCTTGCTTCTATTAGTTTTCCAAATGAGCTAAATGAAGGCACAAATGAGTGAATGACTCCCCCATTAGAAGAATGAATTTTTACCAATGGGTCAGGAAGTTTTTTACCATAAGCATAGTCATAAATTCTTTGCATTTTAAAGCCAAGAAAGTTCCCCACACTTTCATGATGTTCAAACACCACTGCATAACCACAATGAACAACCACTTTAACTCTTTGGTTAACTAAGCTTATTTCTATGTTATCTGGATTGTCTCCATTATTCTTAATTTTTTCCTTTATTGTGTGGTTTAGTTCAGAAATGGTGTACTTACCACAAGGTATTCTAAAGGATTTGTAAATAGCAGGACAGACAATGTAATCAAATTGGTTGTTATGATAGCTCACATTATGCCAAGTGTTTGGGATAAAAGCCTTTTCTAGTCCAATTTCATACCGTTTAGAGGGGTCTACCTTCAAGTCAATGGTAAAGTCATATGCACAACCTATGGATGCTGCAGCACTGCTCAAAACAACCTTTTCTTCCATGTATATTTCATACAAATAAAATATTGGCTTATATATTTGTGTATTTTTCATAAATTGTTTTATATTCCTCTTTGCTGATAATGTTACTGTTTAACAGCTTTGTGAGGATATCTACTATCTCATTAGTAACATGCTTGGATTTGTTTCCTGCTTCTACACTTCCAGTCAATACAGTCAGTCTATTTGCTAAGTCCTCTGGTGTGCAACCCTTAACAACTTTTGTAAACTTTAAGGATCTTTGGTTTATGGGCAAACCAGACAGCTCAACCAACTTTTTAAAGGTTGTAAGGGCTGCTGGGCTGTACTGCTTCTTAGAGTTAAACCTTTTATGAAGCAGTTCCATGAAATCATAGTCAACTGTTTTGCTAAGTACCTTTTTACCATCTTTAAATGCAACTAGCTTCATTTGAGATAGCTGTGTTGGGTCAATCTTAAGATTTCCAAACATGAAGTCTTTTGTTAACTTGTAGGGATGCCTTGGCAGACCAGTTCCAAAAAATTTCCTTTGAAATAGTCTTAGGTTTATGCTTTGGCTTTTTAATGACTGCATACTCTTTAATGAGTGGATATATCTAAGTGCCGGGGTCGGGTGTACAGTTACTGAAAAGAAGAGTAGAAGACAAGCAACGGACTGTTTCTTTCATGAGCAAGTCTGGCCCTGAAGAGGGCCGTTTGGGGGTTGTACTGCCGCCGATGCGGGTAATCACCGCTACAGGATGGAGAGGCAGCGGGTTGGCAGGGGCGTGCAGCGGTGCTCTGTATTTCTTTACGGCAAGCTTTCGAAGCTGAGGCTTCTTCATCAGGCCAAAGTAACAAGGCTGGCTGTGGAAAAGAAATATATACTGTGACAAGGGCCGGTGAAACACGTGCAGGGCGGCGAGGTAGTGAGGAGAGTTCAGTGTCAGGAAAGGGGACCCTCTGTGAGAACCTATCTGGCTATGTGGATAAGGTCCTCAAACCCCTGGTCGAAAAAACTCCCAGTTTTTGCAAAGACACCACCGACTTCCTCCACAAACTCAACGCCCATGGGCAAGTCCCAGCGGGGACACTTCTGGTGACTATGGATGTTGCGTCCTTATATACCAACATACCACACAGGGAGGGAGTCGCGGCAGTGAGATCCGCTCTACTGGCGAACAACATCCCCACCCCTGACCACATCCTGTCCATGGTCCGTTTCATTCTGGAACACAATGTGTTCACCTTCAACGGTGACACATACTTACAGAGACATGGCACAGCAATGGGAACCAAGTTTGCCCCTCAATATGCAAACCTTTTTATGCATAGATTCGAGGAAGACTTCCTCGCAACACAAACCCTCAAACCCAGCTTGTACGTTCGGTACATAGATGATATTTTCATCATCTGGCACCATGGGGAGAAGGCCCTTGAGGACTTCCAACGCTCCATCAACTCCTTCTTTCCGACCATCCGACTTGAGATGAACCACTCTTCTCAGTCGGTCACTTTCCTGGACACACGAGTTTCGATAAGGGGAGGCGATCTCGTCACCTCCCTATATCGCAAAGCAACGGATACCGGACAAATGCTCCACTCTGCCAGCTTCCATCCGAGACACACCAAAGATGCCATCCCCTATGGACAGGCCCTGCGGATCCATCGGATCTGCTCAGACCCTATGGATCGAGACGCCCACCTACAGGATCTGGAAGCCACACTCCTCCGTAGCGGTTACCGCAGGGAGTCCATCCGCAGACAGTTCCGCAGGGCGATCTCCATGGAGCGTACAGACCTGCTAACCCGTCGGAGAAGGGACACTGAGGCCAGCCGAGTCCCTTTCGTCACGCAGTACTTTACTGGCGCGGAGAAGCTACAACGGGAACTCGGGCACCTCCAAAACCTCATCTGCCACGACCAGTACCTCTCGGAGGTACTCCCTGAGCCACCCATGGTGGCCTTCCGACAACCTCCCAACCTGAGAAGCAGGATAGTCCGCAGCCGGCTCCCTGACTCCGCGGTAGATGCCGTACAACCCTGCAAGACTGCCAGGTGTTCTACCTGTGCCATCATCTGCACCGATACCACCATAGTCAGGGACCACGTGACACACCGAGTAAGGGGCCAGTACTCTTGCTCCTCCAGCCACGTGGTCTACCTCATCCGTTGCCGCAGAGGGTGCAGCGACGCATGGTATGTCGGAGAAACCAGCCAACAGCTCCGACAGCGCATGAACAGCCATCGCGCTACCATCAGGAACGGTTCCCCCCTGCCTGTGGCCGAGCACTTCAACCTCCCGAGCCACACCACCTCTGACATGCTCGTCAGTGTGCTAAGAGGTGGACTGACTGACCTACAGCGACGCAGAGTGGCTGAGCTCAAACTCATGTCCAAATTCCACACCCACGAGGATGGCCTCAATAGGGACATGGGACTCCTGAGTCACTATCGATGAAGCTGTCCCCGCACGCCTTTTTAGTGCTTACCCTGTTGAGGCCGCTCCCGCCCCGTGATGTTGGTGCAAAGCACTCCTTTTGGCTTCCTTCACTGAACTCTCCTCACTACCTCGCCGCCCTGCACGTGTTTCACCGGCCCTTGTCACAGTATATATTTCTTTTCCACAGCCAGCCTTGTTACTTTGGCCTGATGAAGAAGCCTCAGCTTCGAAAGCTTGCCGTAAAGAAATACAGAGCATCGCTGCACGCCCCTGCCAACCCGCTGCCTCTCCATCCTGTAGCGGTGATTACCCGCATCGGCGGCAGTACAACCCCCAAACGGCCCTCTTCAGGGCCAGACTTGCTCATGAAAGAAACAGTCCGTTGCTTGTCTTCTACTCTTCTTTTCAGTACTCTTTAATGAGACCCTGAATTCTTCTTCTATACATTTGTAGATTAGTGAGGTCATACTGAATATCTTCCTTTTCTTGCCGATATTTTTTCTTTTTTCCTCTGTTTTTACTGCCCAGTTTTTTAATAAGATCCACAGATTTGTCGTTTAAAAGCTTTAAGCTCTCCAAAAGAGTATCTTCTGAGGTAGCCGATAATGTGGGAGAAATTTTGGGAGATTGTAATTTTCCAAGGCATTAGGATCAATATCTGCATCCAGGTCAATATTTAGACCTTCAGGTGGAGGCAAAGGCAGAAGAGGTGGTAAATCTGGAAGAGAAAGCATAAACTGTAGAGGTATTTGAACTGCTTCTACAATGGGTTTAGTGAAAGGCTGTACCACATCTCTTTGAAACTCTTCCTTAGCAACTTTTGATGCAGTCACTTGTTCTTTGTTTACCTCTCGTACTTTTAAGTATTTTTTGATTAACTCATTTCGCTTATTCCCCGTTTGTATATGTTCAAAACTCATTGCAATAATTTGCAGTACATATTATTTCAAGATACCATTAATTAATGCATTGTGTTGTAAAATCAGTTGATTTTGTTGTAAAAGCAATCAAACTCTTTTCTATACATTTCTGGAGGTAGTCTTGCTGTTTGGTCCAAAACCATGAATGAATAAGGTTCTGGGGGGTGCAGGGGGGGGGGGTGCGGGGGGGGGGTTGTATGTGGTGGGTGAGGGTGCTGTCGGTGTTGGGTGCAAATAGCAAAAACTACATAGGGCTTGCACAGGGTTTATTGTACTCTTGCCCTGGGTTCGATTCTTAGGTGTGGAGGTAAATAGTCACAGAAACCTTTGAAAACCTTTAAAATCCCAGTAAACGCATCGAGCTCCTCACTCCTCCCAGAGTGGCTTCCTAAAAGGTGATCAGTCAGCCAATTAAATTCAAAAAGTGAACAGTCGGCTAATTAAAAGTGTTAATTAATGAGCACGTACTGCCAACTCCTATACTACTTGCAGTCGCAGGGGTGAGTGACTGCGAAGAAGCCTCAACAATTCCACGGTCGACACGTGGGTCACTTGCCACGGAGGCATCACACTCAACCGCCTTTGCCTCAGCCTCACATTTCAACTTGTCTCTGAAGGGCTGCATCACCTTATCCATGATTTGCCATATTGTAGCGGAGCGTTCTGACTTCTCTAGCGCTGCTAACCCTTACCCTAACCCTAACCCTAACTCTAACCCTAACCCGCCCAACTGCGCAGAGACCAGCAGAGATGCAACAAACACCGCAGCACCAACTTTGCTGGTGAGCAAACCCCATCACGTTTTGGTCCCTCCACTGCCTGTCCTGATTCCAGGCTACAAGAAACTCCCTCAGTTTCGTCATCCACCTTGCCCGCTGCACTATACTCGCCAATCCCCAGCAACGCACGTGAAAAGCATGCTGAGAAGTGTGCAAGTGTCATATCGTAGACCATAGAGTATCCTAAAACGTAGATCGTGACCTACTTGCATATTATTAACATTACGAAATATGGGTTTTCATTGTTTTATTTCACCTTGTTACCTCATCAAATGGTACTTTCCTCTAGAAATGTTTGTGTAATCACACGCAGCAAAGACAAAAATCTTTGGGTTCGAGAGAGACAGAGAGAGAGAGAGAGAACTGAACTGAACTGAACTGAACTGTTTATTTGTTTGGCCACCGTCCTGTCACAAAATACATAGTGTTCATACTGCATCGGCAGAGGGAAAATCAGTCTCAAGCGCCTCTCGTCTTCTCTTAAACGCATGGTACAGATAAACTGCCAATGCTCTTATTCGTGTACAATCCTGTGTTGAGAGAACATCTGCGCTTCTTATTCCGGAAGGGAAATCAAATGGAAAATACTTCTGTCTAATGTCTTCATACAATGGACAAGCAAATAGGAAATAAATCTCACACTCAAAAGTCTCCCTACAAGCAGGACAGATGTATATATTATCTTCCGCTCTATCTTTATATCAATTCTTGTGACAAAACAAATTGCTGAAGCCAGTTCTAAACTGGATGTAGACGTCAGGTAAATACTTTCTGTCCAGAGCAAATAAATAGCTTTCTTTTGTCCATGTTTTAAACTTCCTGTGGAACGAGTACCTTTCGCTATTCCACAGGGTTTGTGACCAATAGCTACAATACTCTTGGACTAAGCGCCCTTTCAAATCTTTGAATAATTCTCTATCGTTATGCACCATCTGATTATCCCATACATGTTGAAAATTAAATCTATACAACACTTCCTTGATCTTATTTGCCCAATTTTGTTGATTGCATGATATTTAACATCATCTTATAATCTAGATGAGGGTAACGAAGTTTCCACACGTAATATCCGTATCCAGTATACTTCAAAGAACGAATTATGCAACTGATATACAAAGAGTGTCTTCCACATTCGCCATAGACAATTAGATTTGGAGCCCTTGACGGTGGATTGATGTATCTTTTCATTGTTTGGATATGTACATTCTCAATGACTGAACAGTTATCCAGACACCATTCTTCCGCCGAATACATAAGAACGCTGGACACCTGTGCATCGAACATCTAAGAAAAGACATCGGGTGATAAACATTGTAACTTTCTGATACACCTTGTGATCTGAGCAACACTAGCCTTAGCTCTATGAACAAGATCTAATTGTAGCAAATTGGACGACAATTTGTTAGTAAACATGGAGCTAAGGTATCTGTATTCTGGGGTTACTTTCAACCGCTCGCCACACAAATGCCATTTTTCTTTTCCCCCGAGAAAGCCCCCGTTACGGAAAACAACCACTTTGGTTTTCTCCTGATTTACTGTCAGACCAACAGTATCAGCACCCTTCTGTAGTTAATTCAATTGGTTTTGCAAACCCATAGTAGTATCAGAAACGAGAACGATGTCATCGGCGAATAACAGCAGATATAATACAAGATTGCTAGGCATGATTTGGATTCCATGTTTACCATTTTGAATCACTAGCTTGGCCACTTAGTTCACAATGAGGGAAAAAATTATCGGACTCATCTTGCAGCCTTGTTTCAGTCCCGAGAAACATTCTAGAGAGTCCGAGTAGCATCCATTGCATCTTATTCTACATATCACCTTTGAGTATACTGCCTGGAGCATGCTCAACATCCTTCCTTTAATTCCATAGGAAATAAGGATATCCCTTACTACTGCTGAAATGGTCGTTGTCAACCACATTCGGGGACAGAGTACTCGGAGTACTCTGTCCACGGGGACAGAGTACTCGGAGTACTCTGTCCACGGGGACAGAGTACTCGGAGTACTCTGTCCACGGGGACAAAGTACTCTGTCTTTGAAATCTCGTCCTTACAGTCACGTGACATACCGATGACCATGTGATATATCGCGACATGTTCTTCACTCGGCGATAAGTGTTTCACGCCGGCACTGTATTCAAATAGTTCAACAAATCTTGTCCCATTCGAACGTCGACCGCCATTTTGATAGGTAAACTGCCTGTTGTTGGCAGTCTCGTTCTCGTTCAAATGCCGAGATTTCAAAGACCGAGTACTCTGTCCCCGTGGACAGAGTACTCCGAGTACTCTGTCCCCGAATGTGGTTGACAACGACCATTTCAGCCTTACTACTGACAACGGTCCTGTTCACCATATCAAGCTCCTTCTTAAAGTCAACAAAGGCTGCATAAACCTTCATTCTTCTCGACAAATTGCGTTTTACCAAGGCCTGAAGCACAAAAATAGTGTCTACAGGGCTGTATAGTCCCCACGAAAACCAGCCTGTTTCTTCACAACAACATCACATGTGTATTACTTTCCGCCCAGTCCTGCAGCCTTCTGGTGAATATAGTTGTTAATACTTTGCTGATGATACTCGTAAGCGATATACCTCTATAGTTATTCAGAATATGACTATCACCCTTCGTGTGTAATGGCAAGACTATCGACTCTTGCCACTTCTCAGGAAAATACGCCATGGAAAAGATCTTATTCAGTAATTTAGTAAGGAGAGAGAGAGAAAGAGAGAGAACGAACGAACGAACGAACGAACTTAGTTTATTGTTAGGCCTCCGGCCCATCACAATTAGATTATACATAGTATGCCTCATCGGCCATTGCAATACAGACTGCCTCCTTCCTTCTTTTAAATGCATAATACAGATACATTGATACCTGTCGTATAGAATTCACATTCTGCGTTGTCAAGAGCGCCTGTACACTGATGTCACCACCGTGGAACAAATTTGCAAAGTATTTCTGTCTCAAATCCTGGTACAATGGACATTCGAGTAAGAAATGTAATTCATCCTCCTCAGATTCATAACAGGCTGGACAAAGGAATAAGTTGCTATTACCTTCATTTACATACCTGTATTTATGATTAAACAGATCGCTGAAGCCAGTGCGGAAACGAACATACACATCACGAAGTCGTTCTCACATAACACCCATCCTTCGAGAGCTACACTGGCTGCCTGTCCACCAACGTATTGTGTTCAAAACACTGTGTCATGTGTTCAAGTGCGTCAATGGTTTGGCCCCGCTGTATCTGGATGAGCTCCTCAAGACTTATAAGCCTGTGAGGGATCTCAGATCTTCGGCGCAGTCATTACTCCATGTGCCACGCTACAACACCAAGAGATCTGGAGAAAGAGCATTCTCGTATGCTGGACCGAAACTCTGGAACGATATCCCAGACAGACTGAGGAAATCTCCTTCAATACAGACTTTCAAGTCACAGCTAAAAACTCTTTTATTCAAAGGGTGAACGTGTTGAGCGCCTTGAGCATGCCTTTGGGTGTGAGATTGGCGCTATATAAGAGCCAAAATACATACATACATGTATACATACAAATGCTTTTTTGTCTAGTGCAAATAAATAGTCTTCTCTGCCCCAGAGAATCTTAAAGGATTTATAGAAATCGTATCTGCAACTTTTCATGAGAGATTCAAACCATATACCACTGTATTCACCTAAAAGGCGTGTTTTAAGTTCTCTCAAAAATTATTTCTCTCGTGGTACGTTTTGCTCTACCCACACTGTACCAAAATTGTATCTATACAATACTGACTTAATCTTTTCTGCCCAGGTTTCGCTAGCACCCGAGTGTAGCATTGTCTTATATGTTTTATGGGGATATCTGGACGGGTCCATTCTTAATATCCTCAGCCAGTATTTTACTGCTCTAATTGTAGCGTTGATGTACAAGGGGTGCCTACCCGTATCACCATAAACAATAATATTTGGCGCTTGTGGGGGTACATTAAGAAATCGTTTTAAGGTCTGCAAATGGACGGCTTCAACAACCGAACAATCACTCAAACCCCACAATTCTGACGAGTACAATAACACAGGTTGCACCTGGGCATCAACTAGTTTAAAATATACATCTGGAGCGACACACGAAAGTTTTCTAAGACACTTATTAATCTTTATCAAACCGGCTCTTGCCCTCTGTACTAGATCTGACTGTAACATGTTAGAGGAGAGTCTTGTAGTAAAGAGAGTTCCAAGATATCTATATTCGTTTACAGTCTCTAGCGTGTGTGTTCCCAAGTACCATTTTTCATGTTCAGCTAGGTGTCCGGAGAAAGAGAGAGAGACAGACAGACAGACAGACAGACAGACAGACAGACAGAGAGGCAGACAGACAGACAGACAGAGAGAGAGAGAGAGAGAGAGACAGACAGACAGACAGACAGAGAGAGAGAAAGACAGAGAGAGAGACAGAGAAAGAGAGACAGAGATAGAGACAGAGAGAGAGAGAGACAGACAGAGAGAAAGACAGAGAGAGAGACAGAGAAAGAGAGACAGAGATAGAGACAGAGAGAGAGAGACAGACAGAGAGAGAGACAGACAGACAGACAGACGGACAGAGAGAGAAACAGACAGACAGAGAGAGAAACAAATAGACAGACAGACACACAGACAGACAGACAGACAGACAGACACACAGACAGACAGACAGACACACAGACAGACAGACAGACAGACAGACAGACAGACAGACAGACAGAGAGAGACAGACAGACAGAGAGAGAGACAGACAGACAGACACAGAGAGAGAGAGAGAGAGTGAGTGAGTGAGTGAGAGAGAGAGAGAGAGAGAGAGAGCAAGCCAGCCAGCCACGCAGACAGAGAGACACACAGATATAATGGTTTTAAACTAGAAAGATGACAATGGTGGTCACTGCGGCATTTTCCTTGCAAAATGAAATCTGAAGAATATGCAGCGGAGTTCTTGCATCAAACATGCATAGAGTAGTACGCAGGTGGAATGAGGACTCTGAAGGTCTTGCCAAGGTAGAAAACAAAATGGAGACTGATGGAGGCCGAATTGAAAACACAAAAAGTCCATAACATTCATTTTCCCATAACTTTGCAGACTTATTTCCAGCTTGACCTGACGGTGTCAGGGTGACCTGGACGGGTCAAGCGATTGTGGCCACCAATCTCTCTGACCTCTCTCTCGAAAGCACGCAGTACATACCAAACTTTATCTTGAAGCAAACAAACCGTAAGATATCAACTTGCGAATCTCCGTCTCTTTGATGACTTCATTAGATAAATAAATCTCGACGCATTTGAAACGAACGAACGAAAGAAGTTTTATATATATATGCCACCGTCCCTTCACACTGAAGCGAAACGCGAAAGAAACACAATTATGAAAATAAAATAAAAGAAAAAGACTAAAAATCAATATCAAAAGGATTTTATTAATGAATAACATTGACCAATACTGTATGCTTGAATAAGCTATACATAATTTGTTATTTCCCACAACATAAGCACTATCAGCAACATAGCAAGCTTTCAGTGCAACACAAACACCACCAACATTCAGGAGCAACAGCAGCAGCAATATCAGCATTACCATCAGCACAACTATCATTATCACTGTTGTTACATCCCTCATCAACATGATTTATGATAGGTCACATATTAATAATCATCATTATCATAAGTATCCTCACCACCATTCATTGTCATTAAAGCAAACATCATTAATCACATTTGGCATTAACCATGGCAAGTCACATATTTGTCATTTTAAGTAGCCTCACCACAATCACACCAAGGCAACACCAACAGCAACATCATCATTCTTGTTATATTCAACATCATCACTATATTTACTACATTTCTGCATCATTGGGACCACCACCATCATTATCACACCCACCACCATCACCAGTCTATCTCACTGATATTAAGGCAAACAAAACAAGTCACACATTTGTCATCATAAATATTCACAGCATCACCATATTCATCCTATGAAAAAGGACCCAGATTTAGTTTTGCTTTCATCAACATCACCATAGCATTACCATCATTACATCACGAACTGCAACATTATCATCACCATCAGAAGAAGGAGCAGCAGGAACATCGGTATCATCCTCAGCACCACCATCATCTTCATTGATGTTTTACATCCATTATAACATGTCTTTACTTACTGCAGTTTATTGTCCACCATATTTAAATCATCTTTGTTTTACTGTAAACAAGCTGTGCTAATTCACAACACACTCTTGGGTAACAAGAGCCATGAATTTTTGTACTGTCTCTCTACACACCTGTAGCTAATTCACCGACTCGCTGGCTATGGCACGGTCCACTGCTCGCTGTGGGAGCAACGCGAACCACGTCTGCTCTGCTCGGCGGTCCAGTGGAGAGAGAGAGAGAGAGAGAGAGAGAGAGAGAGAGAGAGAATTGTTTATTCAAATTTGCATGTGGCCTGTTTCGAAGGAATCTTTACAACAAATAAAGAACGAATCAACATGTGTCAAGTCTAAAAGTCTTGCAAATCAACGCGAGAATTGGAAAAGAAAGTCTCTCAGAGAGAGCGAAAGAGAGAGAGAGAGAGAGAGAGAGAGAGAGAGAGAGAGAGAGACAGAGACAGAGACAGAGAGAGACAAAAACAGAGAGACACAGAGACACAGAGAGAGACAGAGAGACATGCAGAAAGAGACAGACAGAGAGACAGACAGACAGATAAAGAGAGACAGACAGACAGATAAAGAGAAACAGACAGACTGAGAGGGACAGACAGACAGAGAGAGAGAATGAGATCAACAGTAAGAGTAAACGTATGGTTTTAGATTGCGACTTGTCACCCATGACCGGGTCTCATACCGCTTTACACATTGCTTCCTGATCACTGGGCCGCTTGCTCAACAGCGGTGATACGCGATCTAAAGGACGATTGGTCATATGGAGACAAACGTCAAGGCAAAGTGGGACAAATGCACTGAGGGGGGGGGGGGGGGGGGGGATGGGAAGGTTCAAGTGTGAGTCAGAGAAAATTGGAGTTGGGGTAAGTGAGGCAATGTAGCCACAGTCACCTTTTATATGCCTTGGCCACGAGCACAGCAGATATCT